>OY759269.1:44408840-44473840 GCA_963662155.1 Lamellibrachia columna | reverse complement strand
TGCTTAAATCCAGTTGATGACGTAGCCTTATGTCATGCACATGCGCACGCACATACACACGCGTGCACGCACGCACGGGCGTACGCATCCATCTAAACATGTAGTATCTATATCACTGGTCGCTTAATTAAGGTATTCTATTTTATTTTAGTTCGAGACTTGCTTTGCGGATTGTGCCACTGGGGTGACTACGTCCAACCACCGTGTCACCGTTTTAAGCGAATCTCATATAGGACAAAGCGTAGGTGCGGTTGGTGGCGTCGTCGACACTGGTGTACCGTGTAAGTATAAGTTTTGGTATTCGTTTCAATATTGTCTCTCTGGAAGATAAATCGTTCTTGTTAGTGATATTAAGGCCCGTTCACACGAGCGGTTAGTTGCCTAATTGGTCGGACGACACCCTGTCGCATGACAAAGCTCAGCTAAATTAAGTACCGTTCACACGAGAGATAAGTTGTCCGATTGCTCGGGCGACACTGTGTCTAATCGCTCGTGTGAATGGGTCTTTACATATTCATTGACATGACATCGTGTCTAGTGCGACCTACCGATTAGCGCCAATCACTTGAGTTCTGAATAAAAGACACGATGGTTACGTCTGCTCATTCGGTTGCGGCGGTCACTGATTGACCACTTACTTCAAACTGCCGCCCGACATACGCCTGACCCAGCCGCAATCCCGGCGACACAATTGTAGTTACAAATTGTCCACGCTAATCGGTTCACACGAGCGATTAATTGTCCGATTGGTCGGGCGACACTGTGTCGCTTGACTTTACATTTGGTACGGTTGTTAACCGTACGTTCTTTTTAGAAAGACACCACACACCTATTATGTACACATCAATTGTTATATACATGTAGAATACAGATTTGTATAACCATTAATACATGAAATGTTCGTGTTTTTGTACGTTTAATATGTGTAATGATGCTTGAAGACCCTGACGGTATATTGATACACTCATGTGTTGGAATCATGAGACAATAAAAGACACACGCTTTTGCCTATGTGCCTACCCTCACACTGCTGCCCAAAGGGCTTCCTGGTGTCCCCGACACGAGTGTTGTTTGGAGAGTGCCGTGTATGTCTTCCTTCAACTCAGCATCATCCATGTACGCTCACTCATTACAGACTTTTCACTGATGCATGGTAGAGTCCGCATTCCTTTTCCGTTGAAATTCAGTTGAAATATGCCCCAAAGTTGTCAACCAATGCCATCAGTCTGACATCGACAGCTAGACGAGCAAAACACTGTTTTAACAATGAACGTAATGATCGCCAAGACACCCCACCCTCATGTAAAGCTCCGTAGCGCTTACCCGGACACCCCACCCCTGAGCGTGACGTACTTTATGGATGGCCCCGTATTGCACTAACGTGATTACTTATATAGAACCTTGACAACTTTGTAGTATGTGACAATTGCCATGACTATTACAGTATATATGGGATTGAGTCGAATGTTCCTGAATCGTCTATGTGCGACGAATGAAGTATGTTGAGGCGACTTATTCCCCTGTACTTTTGTAGGACCCGGCATCATATCGTTTTCCAGAAGTACTGTTGTAGCCGAGCTATGCTGATGTGGATACCACTTACATTCCCGCGACTTCATGTGTGCGTCGATCGTAAGTATTTTCTTACGTCCAAATAATAAACTGTTTTTTTTTTGTAATTCGTGTACTTTTAATTCTGAACAATAGCAGAAAAGCGCATAGCGTTGCTAACAATTGAATGTAACTACAAACTCCTGTTGTTCTGTGTTACGTAATATATGTCAAACGTCCACACATGTTCCTCCGTAATATCCTCACCACCAGGGGATTTTTTTTATGTACGTACCATCCACATGGGCCCCCGGGAATGCCTACACAATTTCAGCGCCATACACGCGAAACTGACGAAGCTACGAGGGAACAGACATATATCAATTTGTGATATTCCTGCAGGTTTTATATTTGGATAGTAAATCAATTTCGTGTTTTGCTAATTCTGCTGCTGACACAGCTGTTAGTGTGCCAAATATTTCAAAAGTTGCACGGGACACCCTAACATTCGTTGTGCCTTTCTGTAAAATAGACTTCAAAAAACCTTTACACTTCAAGGTTTCATTTCTTTGATTTCAGGGTAGACACATACCTTTAATCATAACTTAACAACGCAACGTTTCCTTTCTATCGCCAAGTTAAAGAGGTAACTAGATGTGTGCAGGTATTGCACCGATGAAGTATTAATAATTGATATAGTTGTTAAGTATTGTACTTTTGACATGTTCTTTGCAGTTCACATACCCTGCGGTGGGTTCGCCAAGAATGTGCCATCCGAACGTATTTGTACTTTTAAGTAAGTAGTGATTGTAAGTAAATATGTTCTTGTATTGATAACTGTATTGTTACTGTGAATGGGCTACACTTCATTGTTTTCGTTTGAAATAGAGAACGAAACCTTAACAAAATGTTAATCTAGAAATACGAGCAGGCCCTAACTGTGAAACGTTGACGAGCAACATGGGAAATGTCCTCAGATCCTGCAATTTTGCTTTTGAAAAAGCCAATACAATTTAATCCTCCATGGGTGTCGTAATGCGCATGCTAATATCCCTATTTATCAAATATATTATGTATGCCGTAATTACAGGTGCGCCGTCTGTGAACGTCCGTGTCATGTTATATCTCTCGAGCAACGATTTAAAAATACTTCATAACAAAATAAGAATGTGTCGCCACGAGCCAACTGCGAAATCCTTACTGGGTCATTACTAAAGTCTAACATCTAGCACAATAATTTCGACCTCCTGTTCTATATATCATCATTCAGTGGCCGTCACCTACTTGTTCATTAATGTGATTTCTTTCTGTGTGAAGGATAGGCAAGAAAACCATCACGTTTTGCTCTCCTCGCTACGAGCGGAGAGGTGATGTCTGCTACCGCCGTTAACAATGTATGTGTTCTTTCATATTTGTCAGTTTTAATAAAAGCCAAGTAGCATATAGCAGAACAATTAGACATATACTTCACAAATGTAACTAATCCACGTGTTATAACTATTAATAACACTTGTGACGTGTAACTCGAGTAGTGCTACATTGTTATTTACTATACAGTATGTTCTAGTTGAAAGTTGGAATGATGCCTTTCGATTATGTTGAGAGCAGAGAGTAGTAGAATCTTCCCTGCTAAATGCTCCTATTTGTGGGCAGTACATTTAAATACTTTTGGAGGCAACAGTTGGGAAGATATTATATAACGAGCAAGGCCACCCCATGAGGTTCATACTAAATTTACAATTGTTAATTTTCATCCTACTAGTTTTGGTAAATGGTATTTCGGTTATATGTGAAGACACAACTTCGTTTATTGTACATTGTACATTAGTTCATATTTTCAACCAGTTGCACGTGCTTTATTTTAAAATTAAGAGGGCATACAGGCACTTCAATGGTCGGAAATAAGACCAACCAGTTAAAAATCTTCTTCATTTCGAGGTGGTCTTCATTTTGAGTTGTCTGTCATTATTAGCATGTCTATTTAGGGACTGGGCCACATTTCTGTGGTGTTCTCAATAGCGGGGTGGTAAGCAGGGTAGCACTGTGTGCCGAGTTGTAATACAGCTGCCTGATTCTTACAGGGTAGGAAGTGATCAAGACTGCAGATGCGATGAACATCACTTGGAAGGTGTGACCACCATTTCGAAGCAGTCGATACCATTTGTATGCCGACCGTTGTTTCTTGGAAATAAAATGGTGCTACGCACTGATATTTGTCCAGATGTCATTCGTGATGATTTTGTTTTACCATATGACGTAATTTCCAATTGCTCCGTCAGACAAACCAAATAACGAATGCAAAACCAATAGCATTTGTTTGTCTGAAATCAGGGGACCATGTCACTAAAAATATTAGCTTTGTGAAAAGCAACTGACGCTGAACTTCTTCTCTCCCTTAATTCCACGCGTTTTTACGGCGGTAGTGGGCTAAAGGGCGGTGATTCACTCATACCATACTACTATCAAATACTCTATGATCATAATTACCATGTACGGCTAAAACCCGCCGCACACAACACGACGCGACACAACGCAACAAGACGTCGTGGAAGAATCTTGAATCATCTTTAACAATCTTGTTTTGTCGTGAGCTGCCGCACATATCACGACGATTCGTCGTGGACCCTTCGTCAACCCGTCGTCAAAATCACACGACCCGAACGGTTTTCCCTCAAACTCATCCAAATTTTAAGGAAACAGTGAGCCACCAGTTTAATCATGTTGCATGTTTTCAGTAGTAGCAGAAAAACGTGTCAAGGCAGTAATACCTAAACATGTCCTTCGTCAACTGTCGCGTTTCTTACGTTGCATTTTATGTTTACTCATTGTTAAATTAATATAGTAGTCCAGTGATTTTGTTATATGATATATATAATTATAGAACGATTTGTTGATACCACATATACAATATGGGTAACTATTGCAAAAAAAAAACATTATACAACACCAACACTTTGACGTTGGTGTTCCTATTGGAATAACATTTTGGCGAACATTCAAATAGACAGGGGTGCTCACGCCCTAGGTCAATTAATTGGGTTTCCTTTCCCTGTGACCACGTGTCTACCCTCTTTATTCTTAGCGCTGTATTTTGTATGGCTGCAAGTAACATGACTGAACGCATGTGTATGATTGGCCAATAGTCGCCGCACACTACAACACGATGTAAGACGATGTAAGACTGTCAAATACGAATCGCCGTAGATACTGAAGATGTTCGATCTGTTCGACGATCTACCACGCGATGAAAAAGACCCGTCTTAAAGTGCTGTAAATTATACGACGATTCGTCGACGACGATTGCGTTACGTCGCCGTCGTGTCATGTAGAGTGTAGCGGGATTAAGATAAATCGTTGCTGTCGTCTACAGGCACACGTCGCTGCCTCGACTTCCAGCTACATTGCTGCAAAGCTCTGGCCCCGCCGTACCGACTGCCAACGGTCATCACCGCCGTGTGTAGAAAGGAGGGTAACGTGGGCCCCTCGGCCAAAGTTGGCCCCACTACCTCTGCGATCCTGATATGCACTGCAGTCAAACTAACGGTAGTACTGTATAAAGACTAACAAGGGGACAAGATCCAACGCCGTACATGCCAGATAGGCGCCATTCCAAAACAGTGAGTCAATTTGTGTTTTCGGCACTTTTCTTTAGAAAATTGGCGTGTCTTCCAAACTACGTATTTTCGAAAATGGCCCTGGTGTGTAGCCATAAAAGGGAAGTATATAGAGAAGTTATATATTTAGTGGAATGTGCATGTTCATTTTGATGTCAATGCACGCGTTACAGGCAAAATAGCATCCGGCGAAAATCGGGTAATATCGCGAAAAAGTGTACAATTACAATTATTTTTGTTCCTTGCAATAACGTCTCCTGTATCAACAGTCGTTTTGCAAAACTTATTAATTTGACTAGCCCTTGTGCTTACCTACCTAAGGCATTATAGTATTTCATATCAGGCAAGAAAATGTTGTGAGATATTTACATTGAGATGGCTAAAAGGGCAAAAACTGTTCTTCTCGCCCTTAATAGTTGTTGCAGCTCTTGTGCAAAAAAGATAACAAATTGTAAAACGTTGTTTTTAAATTTCGACATGTTAACACAACTTTGGGTTAAGTATGAAAGACTGATTGATGTTAAGTTTTTCACTGCGGTGGTTCAAATAGTTGCATGAATTTGAATCATCTCCGTTACGTTTTTGTACCGCGTATGAAGAAAACAAAACATAATTTGAATAACCATAATAATTTACCTTATTAAATGAGATTTATCATTGCTTTCATCAAAAACAAACGCTGTTTTCATAAGTACAGCCACTACTTCTGTAGGATTAATCAGAATTGACTGTTTAAGTAAAAATCAGTAATGCTGTTAATGCTTACTTTTAAGATTTTTTCCCAAAGGAAGATTCTATTTGTTTTGTTTGATTATTGTATAATTTATTCGCGTCACTTTGGTGAGACACTACAGGTTAATTTGAACAAATGTTAGCAAGTTTAGAATCAATGCAATTCATTACTGAACAAAGCCATCATTATAATTATTGCAGAACCATCTTCAATATACACTGTTATATAACTGGCAGACATTTTTTATGAAAGTTGTTTTGGCTTTTTGACTCCAAAACAAAATACTTACTTTTTTACAACAAATACTTATGTAACCGTTTTGAGTTGTCCGCGTACTGCTGAATTGGTGGGAAGAAAGCTGTATGGATTGCAATATCACAAGCAAGAACGATTTCTCTACCATTGAGGCAAAATTAAAAGAAAGACCAACACGTATACTTATACGATACACGTGTGTCGACGACGTCATCAACCGAATCTACGACGTGTCATATACTGTACTTGACTTTCTTAAAACGTTGACACGCTGGTTGGGCGGGATGCCTAGTCCAGTGAACTAAGTAACATATAAGTAGGCCTACATCAATGAAGCTATCTGTGGTGTAGACAGGCTTACACGAATTAGCGTGCGTTCATCTGTACGTGTGCGTACAAACAATCCATGTATAACGAGCGTAGGCCTACTCATCGCGACAGCACCACAAAGGTCACTACGCACTGTACGGACTTATCTTGGCAAATTGCTTGACAAGAATTGTCGTATGTAATCCAGAGGACACTGCAAGGACTTCTAACATGACCAGTCGAGGAATGCTGCATTTTCTCTTATAATATCACATAAAGCAGCGTGTCATGTACTATCGAATGCTTTTGTCAAGTCAATAAATACATGGTGGATTTTGTTATGCCAGGCCCTTAGGGTGGGGGTGCGCTGTTTGGTTGCTACCCCCCACCCCCGCTAAAACAAAACAATTATGTTTCGTGAGAAAAAAAATGGGGGGTCGCTAATGCGGAAGAGCCCCGCTTCGTCAGACAATGCTTACGAGTCCGCTGAAATTAAAGAATCATACACAATTTTGTATCACCACTGAGACTGAAGAGTTCTGCTTCTTCAGAAACATTATTTTGGGGGCAGCTGATAGTGAACAGTTCCGCTTCATCAGACAATTTGGGGGAGGGGACGCTGAGACTGAAGAATTCTGCTTTGTTAGGCAAATGCTTTTTGGGTCGCTGTGATTAAAGAGTTGCGCTTCGTCAAACACTTTTTAGTTCCGCTTCGTCAGACATATTTGGGGCCTTTGAGACTGAAACGTCACACTTTGTTGGACAATTTTTGCGTAGGGTGGCCGCTGAAATTGAAAAGTTCCGCTTCGTCAGACAGTACGTACTCTCAACATCTGTCCCTGCAAAAATCGCCGTTGAGAGCGGCTCCCCGGTGCTGGACCGTTGAGAGCGGTGGCCATATCTTAGAAAGCGACTATCCGGTGGTCACACCGTTGGGAGCGGCTCCTCGGTGGCTATACCGTATAGAGCGGCTTCTGGTGGCCCTACCGCCAAGATCGGCTCCCCGGTGGCCAATAACTTTGTTATTTACTACATAGTACTTTCTCGTAGAACGTTTTAATAATAGTTGCCTTTCGATTATTTTGACAGCAGAGGCTGGTAGTGCATTCCCAGCTAGATGCTCCTGTTTGTGGGAAGTACATTTAGACAGTTTTGTCGGCAACAGTTGGGAAGATACTATATAACGGCCAATCGTGCAACCCCATGCGGATCATACTGAATTTACAATTGTTAATTTTCAATCTACTATTTTTGGTAAATGGTACTTCGGTTACATGTGAAGTTACAACTTCGTTTATTGTACATTGAAACATATATTCATATTTTCAACCGGTTGCATGTGTTTTAAGATTTAAGATTAAGAGGGCATAGATACACCGTAATGGTCGAAAATAAGACCAATCATGTGACCAATCAAAAATCGTCTTCATTTCGAGCTGTTCTTCATTTTGAGTTGTCCGTCTTTATTAACATTATTATTTAGGGACTGGGCCACATTTCTGGGGTGATCTCAATAGCGGGGTGGTAAGCAGGGTAGTACTGCGTACCGAACTGTGATACAGCTACCTGATTCTTACAGGATAGGAAGAGGTCGCGACTGCAGATGCGATGAACATCACTTGGAAGGTGTGACCACTATTTCGAAGCAGCCGACACCATTCGCATACCGACCGTTGTTTCTTGGATATAAAATGGTGATACGCACTGATAGTTGTTGTCCAAATCATAATTATGTCATTCATGGTGATTTTGTTTTACCATATGACGTAATTTCCAGTAGCTCCTATATCAGACAAAGCAAATAACGAATGAGAATATCTGGTTACCATTGTTACGGTCATGTAAATTGTTTATTATGTCGTAAATTACCTTCTTTTCTCGTTGACATATGGAAAATAGTTAATAAAAGTCTAAGAATGAATGATTGCAGCTGTAAGATATATTTATACTCCTACAGCCGCAGCCTACATACCGCCAAGGCGATCTCTGGTGTGCTATCCTACATCTTCCAGCAATCGCACGGTGAAGGCACCGTTCCATCTGATTGGTCTACCGCACGTGTATCGGCGATTTACAAGAAGGGTGATAAGTCCTAATGACAGACCGGTTTCCCTAACATGCATTACATGCAAAATAATGAACTATATTGTGTGCAGCCAGATCGGTCGGCACCTTGATTACAACAACATCCTAAACCCTACTCAACATGGCTTCCGAAAGGGTATTTCTTGTGAGACACCACTCGTTAGTACTATACATGAATTGGCGTATTCTATTAACCGAAAGAACCAGACATATGTAATTTTTCTTTACGTCAGTAAGTCCTTCGATAAAGTGTCTCACACAAAACTTCTCCACAAAATCCTTTTCTACGGAATCAACGGAAAGACTAATGCCTGGAGCAGCGCGATTTTCGGTTCTAGCATTCAAAAAGTTGTCGTCAATGGGCAGTCATCGCTGTCAGTCGACGTCCTCTCTGGAGTTCCAAAAGGAACAGTGTTGGGGCCAATGTTGTTTTTGTTGCATAATAACGACATCAACAAAGGAGTGAATTCACAAATGCGCCTATTCGCTGATGACAGTATCGTTTGCCGTGAAATTCAAACCTCGGCTGACCACTTGGCGCTTGAATCTCACCTGAACAAACTCCACCGCTGGACAAAGACGTGGTAGATGGATTTTAATGTGTCAAAGTGCGCGGTCCTGTCAGCTACGACCAAGAGGAAGCCATCAACATATGATTACTATATGGATGATCAACAGATCCCACGAACTGCAAATCATCAATACGATAGCCGCAGTGTGCTAACCTCATGTGGGATTCATTGCATACTAGATGTTGCATCAGATATGTCACTCTGTTTTATAAGATTCACCATGGGCAAGTTCGCATCAATTTGCCTACCATCATTGCCACAGCAGATGTTCGCACTGTATAAACTGCGAATACGACGAGCCTCCTGCATCATCTACCAGCACTCATTCTATGTTCGCTTTATCCCAATGTGGAATTCTCTCACCCAGGAAGCAGTCACGGCACCAACGGCAGAAGCATTTCAGAAAGCCGCCCTCGAAGTTATTAAGTCATCGAAGACGTTCATTTTAACCCTGAACTGCACACATTTATTGTACATACAAACGTTTTAGATCACCCCACCTTAGGAGATGATGTTACAAACTGCAGGATAATAAATTATTACTTTTTAGTAGTATAGACTTGAAGACTTGAAGACAGTGACAGATAGAGGTAGGTAATACAAGTCAGACATTAATTATAATGTGTTTATGCTAGAGTGTATGTTTGTAGCAGGTAGCCACTGAGACCTTCATATTTTCAATACGTATGCACTACATTTCTTCCTTAATTGTACATCCAGCCGGATAATCTCCTTCCTCCTGATTCTTTGTATTGGCACATGTGTTGCACCAATTTACCAATGTCCTGGACAGCCGTGTCATGCAAGTTATTAAGTTTACATTTTTGTATTACAGATGACTGTGCAAATATAGTTTTCAATATTTCCTGTTCCTCTTTCAGGTGACCGTATTTGGGCAGGGGTCAGGAGCTACGTAGATCCTCGCTCTGACTGGCTTACTGACTGGCTTGGTCAGGAAATGATAACATTGAATTCCTCAAGTAAGCTATTTGTGATATCGACTTTGCAGATGAATATGGAATCTTGTCATTAACCTTACATTATTTCAGTCGTTATTTTAATTAAAGGTATCTCCTCCATTGGATTTATTCATTCATCTCATTTGAAATCCATTTTTAGACCTATCTAGTATCCACTGCAACGTTTGCATGTAGTGTTTGTGTGAAATCATCAGAGAACTATTAATGCATTTAATGTTTGATCAAACATCAATTGAAGTAAACTTGGAAACACTTAAAACTCACGAATTTCACCCATGGTGAAATTTCGCAGTTTTGTCATGTGATCAGCGAGAGGATGGTAGTTATGTCCATGGTTGGCCTTGACCCCGCAGTGTTTACTGTTTTGAATATCCACTATTTTGAAGTAAAGAAGTAAATTCATTTGATAATCTGAAAATATTTTTTATTAAATCGACCGCGGATATTACTTAAACCATTCACACACTACATATATGGACATCAATGCACCGGTTTCACGATACGCTAAATTAAATGTTGAGACCATTGTTCTAAGCACAATGCTACAATTTCTTACCACTCTTAAATAAAATAAATAAATAATATTCCATTGAATGTTTAGTTTAGTGTGCAGGAATGCTCTCGGTTCTGGTAGTAGTCTGCTGCTACACGTGCTTTGTTTATGTTTACGTGCCTAAGGATACCTTAATGATAATTGTTCTGGTAGTAGCATGCTGCTACACGTGCTTTGTTTATGTTTACGTGCATAAGGATACCTTAATGATAATTGTTGTGGTAGTAGTCTGCTGCTACACGTGCTTTGTTTATGTTTACGTGCATAAGGATACATTAATGATAATTGTTCTGGTAGTAGCCTGCTGCTACACGTGCTTTGTTTATGTTTACGTGCCTAAGGATACCTTACTGATAATTTAATATTCTTTGTATAGAGTTTGCACGAAAGCAATTTTATACAGTTTATTCCCAAGAGGTTGTACTCCAAATAAAGCACTTATTATTGAGAAAAAAAATTCTTATTCATTATTTTGCTGTATAGAACTGAGGTCTTTACACCATTTAGTTAATCCCTTTTGACATGATGGGCGTTTCCTATTTTAAATTATAATACGCTACGACAATTGGTGGTGAATCCGCTGATTTTATTTTCCAAAGTGTACTTGAAATTAGAAGTAGCACGTGGTCAAAATTAAGAAGTTGTGTTGAGAAAAGAGTTATCGGAACCGAGGGAAACACTAAACGTACTTACTTACTCTGTGGACTCCTATGTTAACAAAGAAACCAAGACGGACGGGCCTGCCAAAGACACGCGGGCAAACACGACACAAAATGTCCGACCGTTGGTGACGACAGAAAGACGTCTTGACGAATCCGAGATGGCAAATTCAGAGCCCAACGCGGCGATGTCGATAAGCGATAACACCGATGAAAACGAAAGGCAGGTGACACACGTTGTTGACGAAGCTATGGTCGCAGCGATCGAAGGCATCGTTAACAAGTTGGTGTTGGATCGGCGCATCCGAATTATGCCGTGAATAGTTTCGACGGAATTACCGAAGATGCCGATTTGTGGCTGCAAAAATTCGAGCGGTATGCCCGCCTGCAAAATCTGATCGTTGATCACTAGAATTACGCTTTCGCTTTCCACGTCACGGGGGTAGCTGAAACTTCCACTGCCAGGGAGCACACAAATGAACTGAGCCGTGTTGAAAGCAGCATGCCGTGAACTCTTCGCCCAATCGCAACACGGGAGATGGCGACAAGAACGAGATCTCTACACGCTCAGACGAAAACCAGCACAAAACGTCGCCAGTTTCACGGCCGACGTGATGAAAGCTGCTTGGAAATGTCACAGGCCCAAATCATGCGAGTAGTGCTTGGGGGTTTGAAACCGACGGCGACGCCATTTGTGGAACAGTCGTAACCTGCAACGGTGGATAAATTGCTACGCTGCCCGGCTGCACTAAATGGGATGTCAGAGCCGACGACAACGACTGAGCAGATTACCTCGTTGGCGTCTTTGATCAAGAAACGGTTAGTAGAGCGGATGAATGGCGTGATTGCATATGCGACACACAACGGGGGCCGACGGGGCAGGAGAGCGGCCGGGCGGAACGGGACCTGTCACACGCCGAGATCCGAGTCGGGGATTACGGGCCGGGACGCTATTGGCGCAATGCACATCAACGCACATCAATACAGCCCTGCAGAGCGCGGCTACATCTATCGGGAGGACAGACCTGCTGCGCGAAGAAACCAAGGACAACAACCCCGTGGCTACCGGAACGACCGATGTCCGCAGTGTGGTAGGTGGTGTGCGGGGGACAGAAATTGTCCTGTAAAAGTTGTTTTGGGTGCCAACAAGTAGGTCACTTTGTAGTACAATGTCGACATACCAGGAGATGAAGGTACACGCCTGTCAGAGCTCCTCGCCATAGGGCGAAGAGATTCAACAGACAATGCAGGGAGGAGAAAACCCAGTTCAGGAAAGCTAGTGTGCAGAAAACAACTTTGAAATTGAGAGAAGAGAGGTTTTGGGAAAGCATGCTAAATGTTAGAGTGGCAAATCAAAACTGCCAAGCACTTTTGTCAAAGATTCCCAAGAAATGTTTGAAACACGCGAAAAAAAAATTGTACGATAAAAGTGCAAGTGTTGTGGGAATTGCTCACAATGTAACTGCTAGAGTATATCTTTCTGCCAATGTAGGAGGTCATGGTTTCGAACAGAATGCCCATGTTTTAGATGGCCATCACTGAAGAATTATAGGGATGGATTTTTAAACACATCAACAAGTTGTTATAAACTTTAAAACCAGTACTAATACACTGGCAGGCAAATTGATTTGTATTCCAAAAGCACGCGATAAGATCGCGTTTGGCCAGAACAGTGAGTTGTGTTCCCAGTGCAGCTTAGAAGGTCATATGACAATGATTGTTTGGTCACAAAATATGTGACGTCACTGGAAATCAATATGCCTGAAGTTAAAGTGAGTTGTTGTGTGGTTAAGCCGAAATGTAGAATCACGGTTGTCAAAGTTGTAAACAACTCCTGTGTCCAACAACTATTGCAAAGGGCATAAGAGTGGCACTTTGTCACCGAATACCCGTACGCTATGTGCTGGGAGTAAGCGAAGAATTAGAGCAGAATGAAAACGAAGGAGAAGCACAAATGACAGACAGTCAATTGCACTTACTAGGCTTGGCACTGAATTTGGACAATGCTGATTTAAACAGTGAGCAAAAATCAAAATTAACCCAAATGATTAGTGAAAACAGGGTACGTTTGTATTAAACATGCACAATTTGAATAAAACGGAGTTATATTACCATCGAACTCATATAGGTAATGCAAGACAGGTAACTCGGTGTTTTATCGTACATCGCCCAAAATGGGTTAAGAGATGTAAAAAAAGCAAATTAAGGAACTTCTAGAGAATGGACTAATAGAGCCTTCGACATCAGAATGGCGATCACCAGTTGGATGTTGAAAAAGCCAGGTGACGCAGGGTATCGATGTGCAATTGACTACCGTAAGATAAATGCTGTGACTGAGTTAACCAGTTTCCAGTTGCCTAGGATAGATGATGTGTGGGATGCCACTTGGGAGTCTATAGCATTTTATTTCACAGTGCTAGATTTGACCTCAGGATTTTGACAGTTACCGCTCCATCCTAAAACAAAACATAAGACCTGGTTTATCACGCAGCAAAGTCAGTACCAATGTAACAGTTTACCATTTCGGTTATCAAATGCTACAACGACATTTCAGACGACTAAGTCCAATATATTTTCAGGTTTAATGTTTAAATCAGTTCTGATATGTGCCGATGACATAATTTTCTACAGCCCATCATTTGACCAACATCTGATAGATTTAGAAGATGTGTTTCAGAGATTGAGACAGCACAACTTGACATTAAAGCCCGGCAATGGTCATTTCGCAACACATCAGTTTGATTGCTTGGGACATGTCATTTCCAAACAGGGGGCAAAACCTAATCCGAACAAGATGGCCATGATAGACACGCAAATGCGACGATTTACGGGACTGAGTAATTTCTATTAGAAATAATAGTAAAATGGCTTATCCATGGAACCATTAATTTAATAATGACGCTAAATGGGATTGAGTAGTCCGCGTACTGCTGAAGAAAGCAAGAACAACTTCTCTACCATTGATGCAAAATTAAAAGGAAGACCAACAAGTATACTTATACGGTACACGTGTGTCGACGACGCCACCAACCGAATCTACGATGTGTCAGATACTGTACTTGACTTGCTTAAAACGTTGACACGCTGGTTGGGCGGGAGGCCTACTCCAGTGACACAATCCGCAAAGCAAGTATCGAGCTAAATAACATATAAGTAGGCCTACATCAATGAAGCTATCTGTGGTGTGGACAGATTTACACGAATGAGCGTGCGTCCGTATGTACGTGCGTGCGTACAAATAATCCATGTATAACGAGCATCGGCCTACCAGTCGCAACAGCACCGCAAAGGACACGCACGATATGGACTTATCTTGGCAAATTGCTTGGAAAGCAGTCGATACAGTGTCGTATGTAGAGGGGCAATTGGCAATGCCCCCTTTGGCTTCAATATGTTTCGTATATAACCTGTTTACAAACATTTATCTCCAGTAATCATGTAATTTTTTTTTAACAACCCCCTTGAGTCATAATGATAATTTTGGTATACGAAGTTGCGAATTTCCAAAATATCGGACTGTCTGACAAGCCGGGAATGTTATATATATATATATATATATATATATATACATATATATATATATATATACACACACATATATATATATATATATATACACACACATATATATATATATATATATATATATATATATATATATATATATATATATATATATATATATATATATATATATATATATATATATATATATATATATATATATATATATATATATATATATATATATATATATATATATATATATATATATATATATATATATATATATATATATGTATATTTATATGTATATGTATATTTATATAATATCTAATTAGTACTGTATATGTATGAATATATGAAGAAGACTGGGTGCTGTACAGCATAAACTATGTGCATCCAGTGGGTTCATGCCGTGCAGCAGCATGAATGTCACTGGCCCAAGTCTGCGTCACTGTATCGTGTGTCAACTGATAAGGGCTCAGTGGTCTTGTTTAAACGGGTGTTCTATTTATGTATGTGCGGGCATCGCACATAGGGGTGTTTCAGAAGAGCTGGAGGTATTTGATTTTTACTAAACTTGGTCAGCATATCGATGAGATGATGGGAGTTGCTGTGAAACATTTTAAGAATTGTTGATAGTCACGTTTTCTTATAATCAGACAAATCGTTAACATGGCCACCAATGCAATTTTATACTGTGGTCTGCCCCTGCAACGAGGACAGCTATTTCGGGACAGTGAGGGAAGCACGTCACGACCGTTGACCAATCCCGTTCGCGCGTCACTGACAAGAACGGCGCGACGCAATGCGGTGACTGACCAATCCCATGCGGGCTTCACTGACATGGATGGCGCTTTATACTATGAAGCGCCAGTGTTTCCATTTTTACTTCAATTGATGTTTGATCAAACATTAAATGCTTTTATAGTTTGTCTGATGATTTCACACAAAACCTAAATGCAAAAGTTGCACAAACGACCTGGCACGTTGCAGTAGGTCTACTTTTTCTAAAAATTGTAATTGAAATTATATGAGCGAATAAATCTAATGGAGGAAATAACTTTAATTAAAATGACGACTTAAATAATGTAAGCTTAATGACAGGATTTGATATTCATCTGCAAAGTCGATATCACAAATAGCTTACTTGATGAAATCAGTGTTATCATTTCCTGACCAAGGGGCTTTTCAAACTTTGGTGATGGACACTCATAAGCCAGTTAGACGAAGCTCCTAACCCCTGCCCAAATAAGGTAACCTGAGAGAGAAAAAGGAAATATTTAAAACTATATTTGCACAGTCATCTGTAATACAAAAATGTAACCGTATTAACTTGCATGATACGACCCTCTTAGACATTGGTAAACTGGTGCAACACACATTCTATACCATAACAAACGTCAATTTATCTCCTCTTAACCTCCTTGTCTATGTGGTTGTAAAAGCCATTCTTTACATAATTTCTGGAGGGTTCATATAGCTCTGCGAGCCTGAGATGTAGTTCACCTTTACTGACAGAAGGGCAGTAATGGTCTCCTTGGCCAACTCTGAGCGCTGCTTAGTGTCAATATTTATTACCTTCGAAACTTCAAAGAGTCTGCGCTGCTGTAGGGCAATTCATTAGCTTTAACAACGTGGCGAACAACTGCAGTCCGCTTTGCCACGACAGCTCAGAGGAGAAATATATCGAAGTCTTGCCACTTCGGTGGCAGGTCTGCGTCGGTGGTCATGGCAAAGAAGAACAGCTGGCAGTCGTGATACTTAGATTTATTTTATAACAATCTTGTTGACATTATAACGGGTAGCTTTGTTGACACTGTAACTGGCAGCCGTGCTGACACTGTAACGGGTAGCCTTGTTGACATTGTAACGGGCCGCATTGTTGACATTGTAATGGGTAGCGTTGCTGACATTATAACACTGTAACGGGTAGTCTTGTTGACATTGCAACGGGTAGTCTTGTTGACATTGTAACGGGTAGCTGTGTTGACACTGTAACGGGTAGCCTTGTTGACACTTTGAAATTGTAACGGGTAGCTTTGTTTACACTGTAACGGGCAGCCTTGTTGACACTGTAACGGGTAGCCTTGTTGACATTGCAACGAGAAGTTTTGTTGACATTGTAACGGGTAGCTTTGTTGACACTGCAACGGGTAGCCTTGTTGACACTGTACTGGCAGCCTTTTTAACATTGTAACGGGTAGCTTTGTTGACAGTGTAACGGGTAGCTTTGATGACACTGTAACGGGTAGCCTTGTTGATGCTGTAACGGGTAGCATTGTTGACATTGTAAAGGGCAGCCATCATGTATATTTACTGAAGAAGCAATAAGACCGAAGGAGGCAATGGAGAGTGAGGAAGAGGAGAGTGGGGAAGAAAACACAAGGCAGAAGCATAAGTACCGGGAGAAACCAAATGCAGCGAAAAGGCTGTTGAAAAACCGCTGGGCGCGATGGCATTGTGGTCAGAACATCGGACTCTCTGTCGAGAGACCCCGTTTCGAATCCTCTTGCTGCCGTTTCGAAGCTTGGACAATTTCGTTTAATCCACGTTGCTTCAGTCAGTTGTAACATGAATAACTGGCTATCGACAGTTGTGGGTATCTGAACGAATAGTCTTCGCGCAGTAATTGCATCAAGGCTGAATGGGAATCTGTTTTAGTGGGCGAAATAGGCATGAATATGTCTGAGTAGCGAGAGTTGTAGCGCCGAGTGTGGCATTCGGACCATGTCTCTGCAATGTTTACGGTGGTCGGGTCACGCATGAACGCCAGCGGTATGCACGTCGAATTAGCACGACACGCGCCGCTGAACACGCATAATGTTGGGTCGTGACGCCGCTTGAATCATGGTAGACACCAAGACGTATCAAACACCACAAATAATGGATTGAAATTACAGCCGTGAAAGTTCTTTTGGTTATAAGACTAGACATGAACACACGTGGTCGAAAATAGTACAATAAACGCACATTTCCTAACTGTGTCCATAACGAAGAGTCAGTGATAATCGTTCACACAATCACGCCCGTCCTCCTGATGGTTCGAACGAAATCAATTGTGTCAAACGCCGCAATTAAGTGAAGCCGGGTTATCCCGTCACACCAAAGTGTCCACGTCAAGTAACAAGGTAGTGATGAAAGCGGCAGGTCAAGCATATCAATACCACACGCACGCACGCACGCACGCACGCACGCACGCACGCACGCACGCACGCACGCACGCACGCACGCACGCACGCACGCACGCACGCACGCACGTACGCACGCACGCACGCACACACACACACACACACCAACGCTCCCCCACACACACCCACGCTCCCACACATTCTAACTCATAAATCCAACACAAACATTCCGACTCACTCACTCATAAATCCACACAATATTCAGACCGCATGAGCGCACACACACTCGAGCAAACTTCAACCTGCCAGACAACATTGCTGATTCGCTAGTTCCGAGTATTATGTCCGAGCGTCGTTGGCGTAGGTTGAATATGTACGATGCGTGAGTAGGTACGTAAGAGTAAAGCAACGTTGCTTTATACTTCAATATATTTCAGCTAAAACATTTTCTTCAATATATATATAAATATATATATATATATATATATATATATATATGTATATATATATATACATATTGTCCTCTGTTTCTCCTACCTCCAGCCACATCCTGGCTACTTACACACTGCCCCCGCCATACAGTCCTCTGTCTCTCCTACCTCCAGCCACATCCTTGCCCCTTACACACTGCCTCCGCCATACAGTCCTCTGTCTCTCCTACCTCCAGCCACATCCTTGCCCCTTACACACTACCTCCGCCATACAGTCCTCTGTCTCTCCTACCTCCAGCCACATCCTTGCCCCTTACACACTGCCTCCGCCATACAGTCCTCTGTCTCTCCTACCTCCAGCCACATCCTTGCCCCTTACACACTACCTCCGCCATACAGTCCTCTGTCTCTACTACCTCCAGCCACATCCTTGCCCCTTACACACTACCTCCGCCATACAGTCCTCTGTCTCTACTACCTCCAGCCACATCTTGGCTCTTTACACATTGCCTTCACCATACAGTCCTCTGTCTCTCCTACCTCCAGCCACATCCTGGCTCCTGATATATGGCGTCCACCATACTGTCCTCTGTCTCTCCTACCCCCAGCCACATCAAGGCTCCTGATAAATTGCGTCTACCAAACTGTAATCTGTCTCTCCTACCTACAGCCACATCCTGGCTCCTGATACATTGCCTCCGCCATACAGTCCTCTGTCTCTACTACTTCCAGCCACATCCTGGCTCTTTACAATTTGCATTCATCATACAGTCCTCTGTCTCTCCTACCTCCAGCCACAACGTGGCTCCTGATGAATAGCTTCTACCAAACTGTACTGTGGCGTCCCCTGGCGATAAACAAACTAACCCTAACCTAAAGCCGAAACCCAAAACCTCGCTCTTACACATTGACATCATAACCCTAATCCTAACCCCTAACTAACCCAAACCTCAAACCCAGACGAGATCGGTTCATCTGCGGCGTCTGATTATATACCTAACGCAGCGTGGCCGCTGTCTCTATGGAGGTGTGCGTCAGACACGCTGGCTGCCACAGACCACAGGCCTCTCTCTCTCTCTCTCTTTCTCTCTCGCTCTCTCTCTCTCTCTCTCTCTCTCTCTCTCTCTCTCTCTCTCTCTCTCTCTCTCTCTCTCTCTCTCTCTCTCTCTATCGAGGTATGTGTCAGATACGCTGGTTGCCACAGGTCTCTGTCTCTGTGGAGGTATGTGTCAGATACACTGGATGCTATATATATCTGCGTCTCTCTGTAGGTATGTGTACGACTAAATAGTGTGGGGTGGTGAGGTGTGGTAACCAGAACCTGTAGGTAGGAGAGACAGAGGACGGTTTGGTAGAAGAAATTTATCAGGAGCCAGGATGTGGCTGGAGGTAGGAAAGACAGAAGACTGTATGACGGACGCAATGTTTCAGGAGCCAGGATGTGGTTGTAGGTAGGAGAGACAGAAGACAGTATGCTGGACGCAATGTATCAGGAGCCAGAATGTGGTTGGAGGTAGGAGAGACAGAGGACTGTATGGTGGAGACAATGTGTAAAGAGACAGGATGTGGCTGGAGGTAGGGGAGACAGAGGACAGTACGGTGGACGCAATGTATCAGGAGCCAGGAAGTGGCTGGAGGTAGGAAAAACAGAGGATATTATGGTGGAGGCAATGTGTCAGGAGCAAGGGTGTGGCTGGAGGTAGGGGATACAGAGGACTGTATGGTGGAGGAAAAGTGTAAAGAGCCAGGATTTGGCTGGAAGTAGTAGAGACGGAGGATTGTATGGCTAAGGCAGTGCGTAAGGAGCAAAGATGTGGCTGGAGGTAGGAAAGACAAAGGTCTGTATGGCGGAGGCAATGTATCAGGAACCAGGATGTGGCTGTAGGTAGGAGAGCCAGAGTACAGTTTGGTAGACGCAATTTATCAGGAGCCACGATGTGGGTGGAGGTAGGAGAAACAGAGAACAGTATGATGGGCGCCATATATCAGTAGCCAGGATGTGGTTGGATGTAGGAGAACAGATGACTGTATGGCGTGGGCAGTGTTTAAGGAGCAAGGTTGTGGTTGGAGGTAGGAGAGACAGAGGACAGTATGGTGGACGCCATATATCAGGAGCCAGGATGTGGCTGGAGGTAAGAGAGACAGAGGACTGTTTTGCGGGGGCAGTGTGTAAGGAGAAAGGATGTGGTTGGAGGTAGGAGAGACAGAGGACAGTTTGGTAAACGCAATTTATCAGAAGCCACGATGTGGGTGGAGGTAGGAGAGACAGAGGACAGTATGGTGGACGCTATGTATCAGGAACCAGTAAGTGGCTTTAGGTAGGAGAGACAGAGTACAATTTGGTAGACGCAATTTATCAGGAGCCAGGATGTGGCTGGAGATAGGAGAGACAGAGGACTGTATGGCGTGGGCAGTGTGTAAGGAGCAAGGATGTGGTTGGAGATAGGAGAGACAGAGGACTGTTTGGCGGGGGCAGTGTGTAAGGAGAAAGGATGTGGTTGGAGGTAGGAGAAACAGAGGACAGTATGGTGGACGCAATGTATCAGGAGCAAGGATCTGGCTGCAGGTAGGAGAGACAGAGTACTGTTTGGTAGACGCAATTTATCAGGAGCCACGATGTGGGTGGAAGTAGGAGAAACAGGGATAGTATGGTGGAGGCAATGTGTATGGAGCAAGGGTGTGGCTGGAAGTAGGGGATACAGAGGACTGTATGGTGGAGGCAATGTGTAAAGAGCCAGAATTTGCCTGGAAGTAGTAGAGACGGAGGACTGTATGGCGGAAGCAGTGTGTAACGAGAAAGAATGTGGCTGGAGGTAGGAGAGACAGATTACAGTTTGGTAGACGCAATTTATCAGGAGCCATGATGTGTGGGGAGGTAGGAGAGACAGAGGACAGTATGGTGGACGCCATATATCAGGAGCCAGGATGCGGCTGGAGGTAGGAGAGACAGATTACAGTTTGGTAGACGCAATTTATCAGGAACCACGATGTGTAGGGAGGTAGGAGAGAAAGACGACAGTATGGTGGACGCCATATATCAGGAGCCAGGATGTGGCTGGAGGTAGGAGAGACAGATGACTGTATTGCGTGGGCAGTGTGTAAGGAGCAAGGATGTGGTTGGAGGTAGGAGAGACAGAGGACAGTATGGTGGACGCAATGTATCAAGAGCCAGGATGTGGCTGTAGGTAGGAGAGTCAGAGTACAGTTTGGTAGACGCAATTTATCAGGAGCCACGATGTTGGTGGAGGTAGGAGAAACAGAGGACAGTATGGTGGACGCCATATATCAGGAGCCAGGATGTGGCTGGAGGTAAGAGAGACAGAGGACTGTTTTGCGGGGGCAGTGTGTAAGGAGAAAGGATGTGGCTGGAGGTAGGAGAAACAGAGGACAGTGTGGTGGATTCAATGTATCAGGAGCCAGGATGTGGTTGTAGGTAGGAGAGACAGAGGACAGAATGGTGGACGCAATGTATCAGGAGCCAGGATGTGACTGTAGGTAGGAGAGACAGAGTACTGTTTGGTAGACGCTATTTATCAGGAGCCACGATTTGGGTGGAGGTAGGAGAAACAGAGGACTGTACGGCGGAGGCAATGAATCAGGAGCCAGAATGTGGCTGTAGGTAGGAGAGACAGATTACAGTTTGGTAGACGCAATTTATCAGGAGCCACGATATGGGTGGAGGTAGGTGAAACAGAGGACAGTATGATGGACGCCATATATCAGGAGCCAGGATGTGGCTGGAAGTAGGAGAGACAGAGGATTGTATGGAGTGAGCAGTGTGTAAGGAGCAAGGATGTGGTTGGAGGTAGGAGAGACAGAGGACAGTATGGTTGATGCCATATATCAGTAGCCAGGATGTGGCTGTAGGTAGGAGAGACAGAGTACAGTTTGGTAGACACAATTTATCAGGAGCCACGATGTGGGTGGAGGTAGGAGAGACAAAAGACTGTATGGTGGACGCAATGTATCAGGAGCCAGTATGTGGCTGAAGGTAGGAGAGACAGAGGACAGTTTGGTAGACGCAATTTATCAGGAGCCAGGATGTGGCTGGAGATAGGAGAGACAGAGGACTGTATGGCGTGGGCAGTGTGTAAGGAGCAAGGATGTGGTTGGAGGTAGGAGAGACAGAGGACTGTTTGGCGGGGGCAGGGTGTAAGGAGAAAGGATGTGGTTGGAGGCAGGAGAAACAGAGGACAGTATGGTGGACGCAATGTATCAGGAGCCAGGATGTGGCTGTAGGTAGGAGAGACAGAGTACAGTTTGGTAGACGCAATTTATCAGGAGCCAGGATGTGGCTGGAGATAGGAGAGACAGAGGACTGTATGGCGTGGGCAGTGTGTAAGGAGCAAGGATGAGGTTGGAGGTAGGAGAGACAGAGGACTGTTTGGCGGGGGCAGGGTGTAAGGAGAAAGGATGTGGTTGGAGGCAGGAGAAACAGAGGACAGTATGGTGGACGCCATATATCAGGAGCCAGGATGTGGCTGTAGGTAGGAGAGACAGAGTACTGTTTGGTAGACGCAATTTATCAGGAGCCACGATGTGGGTGGAAGTAGGAGAAACAGGGATAGTATGGTGGGGTAAAGTTTTAGAAGAAAGGGTGTGGCTGGAGGTAGGAACAACACAGGATATTATGGTGGAGGCAATGTGTACGGAGCAAGGGTGTGGCTGGAAGTAGGGGATACAGAGGACTGTATGGTGGAGGCAATGTGTAAAGAGCCAGGATTTGCCTGGAAGTAGTAGAGACGGAGGACTGTATGGCGGAAGCAGTGTGTAAAGAGAAAGAATGTGGCTGGAGGTAGGAGAGACAGATTACAGTTTGGTAGACGCAATTTATCAGGAGCCATGATGTGTGGGGAGGTAGGAGAGACAGAGGACAGTATGGTGGACGCCATATATCTGGAGCCAGGATGTGGCTGGAGGTAGGAGAGACAGAGTACAGTTTGGTAGACGCAATTTATCAGGAGCCACGATGAGGGTGGAGGTAGGAGAGACAGAGAAGAGTAGGGTTGACCCAATGTATAAGGAGCCAGGATGTGGCTGTAGGTAGGAGAGACAGAGTACAGTTTGGTAGACGCAATTTATCAGGAGCCACGATGTGGGTGGAGGTAGGAGAAACAGAGAGCTGTACGGCGGAGGCAATGTATCAGGAGCCAAGATGTGACTGTAGGTAGGACAGACAGAGTACAGTTTGGTAGACGCTATTTATCAGGAGCCACGATGTGGGTGGAGGTAGGAGAAACAGTGGACTGTACGGCGGAGGCAATGTATCAAGGGACAGGATGTGGCTGTAGGAAGGAGAGACAGATTACAGTTTGGTAGACGCAATTTATCAGGAGCCACGATATGGGAGGAGGTAGGTGAAACAGAGGACAGTATTGTGGACGCCATATATCAGGAGCCAGGATGTGGCTGGAAGTAGGAGAGACAGAGGATTGTATGGAGTGAGCAGTGTATAAGGAGCAAGGATGTAGTTTGAGGAAGGAGAGACAGAGGACAGTATGGTTGATGCCATATATCAGGAGCCAGGATGTGGCTGGAGGTAGGAGAGACAGAGGACAGTTTGGTAGACGCAATTTATCAGGAGCCATGATGTGTGGGGAGGTAGGAGAGACAGAGGACATTATGGTGGACGCTATATATCAGGAGCCAGGATGTGGTTGGAGGTAGGAGAGACAGAAGACTGTATGGCGTGGGAAGTGTGTAAGGAGCAAGGATGTGGTTGGAGGTAGGAGAGACAGAGGACAATATGGTGGACGTTATGTATCAGGAGCCGGGATGTGGCTGTAGGTAGGAGAGACAGAGTACAGTTTGGTTTACGCAATTTATCAGGAGCCACGATGTGTCGGGAGGTAGGAGAGACAGAGGACAGTATGATCGACACCATATATCAGGAGCCAGGATGTGGTTGTAAGTAGGAGAGACAGAGTACAGTTTGGTAGACGCAATTTATCAGGAGCCACGATGTGGGTGGAGGTAGGAGAGACAGAGGACTGTATGGTGGACGCCATATATCAGTAGCCAGGATGTGGCTGGAAGTAGGAGAGAGAGAGGAGAGTATAGTTGACGCAATGTATCAGGAGCCAGGATGTGGCTGTAAGTAAGAGAGACAGAGTAGAATTTGGTAGACGCAATTTATCAGGAGCCACGATGTTGGCGGAGGTAGGAGAAACAGAGGACAGTATGGATGGCGCCATATATCAGGAGCCAGGAAGTGGCTGGAGGTAGGAGAGACAGAGGACTGTATGGCGTGGGCAGTGTGTAAGGAGCAAGGATGTGGTTGGAGGTAGGAGAGACAGAGGACTGTTTGGCGGGGGCAG
Organism: Lamellibrachia columna; assembly: GCA_963662155.1. NCBI lineage: Eukaryota > Metazoa > Annelida > Polychaeta > Sabellida > Siboglinidae > Lamellibrachia > Lamellibrachia columna. Next base: position 44,449,146 of record OY759269.1, on the reverse strand, counting down.
TGTGTAAGGAGAAAGGATGTGGTTGGAGGTAGGAGAAACAGAGGACAGTATGGTGGACGCAATGTATCAGGAGCCAGGATGTGGCTGTAGGTAGGAGAGACAGAGTACAGTTTGGTAGACGAAATTTATCAGGAGCCACGATGTGGGTGGAAGTAGGAGAAACAGGTATTAAGACGGGGTGCACGCCTTTGAGAAGGTGACTGTGTAACACATTAATTCAGAGGGGGTTCGCGCTCTTGAGGACATGTCAAAACCGGGAACCCCCATTCAATACATGTGTTAACATGTATTGAGTGGGGGTTCACGGTTTTGAGAAGGTTACTGGGTAACACTTTTATTTAGAGGTGGTGCACGCTTTTGCGATGGTGTCTGGTTAACACATTTATCGAGAAAGGGGGTCACGTATTTGAGAAGGTGACTGGCTTACACGTTTACTGAGAGGAGGTTAACGCTTTTGAGAAGATGACTGGGTAACACGTTTATCATAGCTTGCCATCACACATGATCCTCCATTCAAGCTTGGCTGGTGTGAAGGTGTCGACGAAATCCTTTCTGTGATATAACTACTCGGCACACGTGTCACTAGAGCTATTCCAGCAGATACATCACAGGATGCCATCCCTTGATTCCCTCTCCAAGAAGAAGCAGACTGACCAGCCTTATGGCCAACCGGACCACACCTTCATCAACTGGGGCATCAACGGAAATAGCTGACTACTTATCACAGCCACCACTCCATCTGTGGATGCGAAGATTAGACACCCCATCCTGAGCCTGCTAGCAACGAAGTAACTATCAATACCAGCCCAATGAGCACTCTTAGAACTGTTAAGCATAGCCGGGAATGTGTTTAGACCCGAGAAGTGTCGTTTGATCCATTCAATATTTCAGGAACGAATGATTGTTAAATGTAATGGCAACCTGCATAAATAAGCCAGTGAACTTGAGTGAAGATGAATGAACGGTCACATTAAATTAATTGTTGAATCATCTCTGGAATTGGAATTGATTTTTTCCAGGTTGAATTGGAATTAAATGTGTGGAACTGACTGGAATTTTTCCCCAAGTAGATTTGTATTTGTATTTTTTTATTTCATGGATTTGGAATTGACAACTATATATATATATATATATATATATATATATATATATATATATATATATATATATATATATATATATATATAGAGCAAGACGTGGGCGGGTCCTAGAACTGGACCCTTTGATGAAGGTTTCCAGTAGTTCCGGTTAATTTTGATAGAAGGCGTTGGTGAGGGTGGTCAAAATCGAGCAAGATTGCATCAATCCGGGTCTTGTTGTCTATAGCAGTCATCCAGTCATGGACTGTCTCAGTGATGTGAGATTCACAAGACAATCTTGACTGGAATCCATGTTGGAAGTGAAAATGCTTCAACATGTTGCTTAGTATGATGTGTTCCATCACTTTACACAGGAAGCAAGTTAGTGATATCGATATGTGGTCAACAGGGTCAGATTTGTGGATTTTTGGTGTATGAGATTTACTAATGCTTGAAGCTAGTCGTTAGGGAGTGTGTGTGTGTGTGTGTGTGTGTGTGTGTGTGTGTGTGTGTGTGTGTGTGTGTGTGTGTGTGTGTGTGTGTGTGTGTGTGTGTGTGTGTGTGTGTGTGTGTGTGCACGTGTGTGTGCGCGTGTGTGCGTAACTTGTCTATGCCAGCGATCTTCTGTAAGCGCACAGCAGTATGTTTTAAGCCCACCTAAGGCCAATCTTTTTACGGTCGTTCGAATGCACATAATGAACTATGCTGAATACCCTAGCCCTACGTAGGTGCGCCATTAATAAATCATATATAACATAACCTGTTCACGCCACACAACGACTAGAAAGTGTCGAGTGCTAGAAAATGAGACATGATGTGTGGCAGATCGGCATATAATCAAAGGAGAATCACTCACCTGCAAAATTGTAACAACAATCCCAACGGTGAATAAACAGCTCAGTAAAACACAGTAAAACGGACCAGCGTAACTCGGACTGATCTCGACTTTAGTGCTTCGTAATACAAACAAAGAGGTGGTTAATGATGAAGAAGACACCGGTCAACTCAGACTTGTCTCCGCCTGGCTCCAGCTGGACTTTAATAGCGTTCGCTGTCTTGCTGACTGCCGCTGTATCCGGTCAAGTCTTCCAAGCGCCGGCCCATCTGTACCCGTACGGTCCAGGAGCAGGGGACACTACTTCACCAGTAGTAGACGACGGCAGTTCGGGAGAGGTTCCTGTATCGCCACCGTCATCTCGTTGTTGTTGTTTGTTTGCCAACATTACTGTTGGGATCCAGCTCACCCAACTCACCATAAAACCGTTTGACGTCACACTTTACTAAGAAATGACTGCAGGGTTTTAAGACCAACCACCAGGATAGATTTGATCAGCATATACAGAGTTGACGACCTGGCACGGTTCACTAGGTTTGAAAAGAATTCGAATGAATCACCGGTGACTGTTCCGTAGCAGTCTTGTTATCCTAGAATGGGTGCAACTTAGTTGGCTCCAGCTGGGCTTTAATGACGTTCGCTGTATTGCTGTCTGCCGCTGTATCTGGTCAAGTATGGTCCAGGAGCAGGGACACTACTTCACCAGTAATAGACGACGGCAGTTCCCGTATCGCCACCGTTTCCGGTTATTATACTAATTAAAAGGGTGTTTTTCTATTTTGGGGGCAAATGGTGCGACATTTCGTTGTTGTTGTTTGTTTGCCAACATGATTTTTGGGATCCTGCTCACTCAACACACCATAAAACCGTTTGTCGTCACACTTTACTATGAAATGACTGTTAACCTAGATCCGTATTGTATACGGTTCACTAAGTTACACAAGAGTTCGAATGAAACGCCGGTGACTTTTCCGTACCTGTCGAAAAGCGGTCACAAATCGCATGCTTTTGAAAAGTTGACTGGGTAACACATGTATTGAGAGTGGGTTCACGCTCTTGAGAACTTAATTGGGTAGCACATTTATTGAGAGGAGGTTAATGCTTTTAAGAAGGTGACTAGGCAAAACATTAATTGAGAGGGGTTTAATGCTTTTGAGAAGGTGACTGGGTAACGCATTTTTTTGGGACAGTTTCAGAAAAGTTAAAACTGTGTAAGCATTTCTTAGTAAAGTGTGACGACAAACGGTTAAGGTGTCTTGGGTGTGCTGAATCCCAAAAGTACGTACGTCAGCCGTCCGTCAGTCAGTCCATCCGTCAAATGCGACAATAGCCATGCATAGCAACGCATTTGGTCTGGGTGTTTACGCAATGCAGGTGTAATAAGAATGTGTTTGTGTGTGAGTGTGTGTGCGTGCGTGCGTGCGTGCGTGCGTGCGTGTGTGTGTGTGTGTGTGTGTGTGTGTGTGTGTGTGTGTGCGTGTGGTGTGTGGTTGTGTGCGCGTGTGTACGCGTGTGTGCGTTTATTATGGTGTGCGAACGTGCTCGCATGCATGCGTGCCCATGTCCATTTACTCCTTGTATGTGTGCGTGCGTATAACATGATTAATCGGCTACTCGACTAAATCCTTAACAAATATATTCGTCTCCAACTCTCGAAACAGCGAAATGACTCGAAATTGCTACACTTATACCGTCAGTTGACTGAAGTCTCTGCAGGTGTTTATATGGAATCGACTCGATTGTAATCCAGCTTATGCAAACTGCAGACATTTCTGCTTCGAATCGACCGAGGTGTCAACCAATATCAACTAAACCCAAAATCCGTATTTGATTCAACGTCACTCGAATATCAACCAGATAATAATTTTATTTGAATAGATTCTCAACCTAACTATTTCGAACTAAGCCGTATCATTTAGAGGTTATTCGAGTGTTGATGCCCAAAATGGGAGGCCGTTGACTACAACCGGCGCAAAATATGCGTAAAGCTTATTGGAACCATGTTGTCTTAAAGATGAGCAGGTTATCTCAGGTTATTTTTCTACAGCTACAGCAATCTCGTTTATATAAAACCGCGTTTAATAGACCGATAATGGTTTCATTCACCACGAACAGTGTCAGTGTCATCTATATAACGTAATGACAACGATAATGATGATGATCTAGGTGCGTGCGAGCGTACGTGTGCGTGTGTATTTGTGTGTGCGTGCTTACGTTGGATTTTGGATTTTCATACTACCATTTTACGTTTGATAGATAAGTGTTGGCTTAAATGAACTCTTGACATTTTGTATTGTATATAAATGCTTTTATATATATATATATATATATATATATATATGCTTATATATATATATATATATATATATATATATATATATATATATATATATATATATATATATATATATATATATATATATATATATATATATTTATATATATATATATATACATATACATATATATACATATATATATATATATATATATATATATATATATATATATCTATATACATATACATATATATATATATATATATATATATATATATATATATATATATATATATATATATATATATATATACATATACATATATATATATATATATATATATATATATATATATATATATATATATATATACATATATGTATATATATATATATATATATATATATATATATATATATTTATATATATATATATATATACATATATATATATATATATATATATATATATATATATATATATATATATATATATATATATATATATATATATATAGATACAGCGGCAGCCAGCAAGACGGCGAGTGCCAGTAAAGCCCGACTGGAGCCAGGCAAAAACATGTTCGATCTGATCGATGTCTATGTCGTCATTGACCACATATACCTGTTTGTATGTATTACGAAGCACTAGGGCGAGGTCAGGTCTGGCTACGCTGGTCCGGTTTACTGGGCTCCATTGCTTTGCTTATCCATTGCTGGGATCGTTGCTACAATTGTGCTGGTGAGTAACTGACACTTAATTATATGCCGATCTGTCACACACCTTATGTCTCATCCGTCTTCCTTTCTAGCACTCGACCCTTTCTAGTCGGTGTGTGGCGTGAACAGGTTATTTTCTGATTTCTGCCTCCCCGTCAGTAGGGCAAGGATATTAAGAATAGTTCATTACGTACATTCGACCGACCGTGACAAGAATGGTGGTGGGCGGGTTTAAAACATGCTGCAGTGCGTTTATGATTGTAGAATGTCTGTCATCTGTCATACACAATCTGTCTGATTATCCTTCCCTTCTAGCTATCGGCATGTTCTATTCTGTCAGAAGATCGCCGACGTAGATATATATATATATATATATATATATATATATATATATATATATATATATATATATATATATATATATATATATATATATATATATGTATATATATATATATATATCTTCACTGTGCGTACGCTTGATAATATTGACGACAGTAGTTGATGAATTCACTATGGACCGGCAATGGGCAGGGCAAAAGGGCAGGGCCTTCCGGCCAAACGTGTCATATCTAAAGTCAGCGACCATCGTATCGTATCCTCGTATCATAAGAAAGAAAAGAACAAACAACATGTTTAAAAATATCTAGAGTATACATTTGTTATATTTGCCGCATGCTGGTCTTTGAATGAAGACTATGTAAGCGAGCTGTATATATATATATATATATATATATATATATATATATATATATATATATATATATAGATAGATAGATAGATAGATAGATAGATAGATAGATAGATAGATAGATAGATAGATAGATAGATAGATAGATAGATAGATAGATAGATAGATAGATAGATAGATAGATAGATAGATAGATAGATAGATAGATAGATAGATAGATAGATAGATAGATAGATAGATAGATAGATAGATAGATAGATAGATAGATAGATAGATAGATAGATAGATAGATAGATAGATAGATAGATAGATAGATAGATAGATAGATAGATAGATAGATATATAGATAGATAGATAGATAGATATATAGATAGATAGATAGATAGATAGATAGATAGATATATAGATAGAGATAGATAGATAGATAGATAGATAGATAGATAGATAGATAGATAGATAGATAGATAGATAGATAGATAGATAGATAGATAGATAGATAGATAGATAGATAGATAGATATATAGATAGATAGATAGATAGATAGATAGATAGATAGATAGATAGATAGATAGATAGATAGATATAGATAGATAGATAGATAGATAGATAGATAGATAGATAGATAGATAGATAGATAGATAGATAGATAGATAGATAGATAGATAGATAGATAGATAGATAGATAGATAGATAGATAGATAGATAGATAGATAGATAGATAGAGGGGTAAGTAAGCGGGACATTGTCTCGCCTAAATTGTTTAATGCTGCCTTAGAAAGAATTTTCAGGAGGTTAGACTGGGATAGAAAGGGAATCTACACAAACAGCGCTCTTCTGAGCCATCTGCTCTTTGCTGATGGTATTTTTCTTATCACAAACAATGCAGAGGAACTAGAGGAAATGTTAAATTAGCTCAATAAAAAAGTAACAATATTGGGTTAAGAATCAACATTAAAAAGACAAAAGTCATATTATAGAAAAATATATGTATATATAGGACAATTTGTAAAGACGGATTATAACCATTTAGAAGAAGTTAAAAGGAGAACCCAAACTGGGAAAATGTAATAATATTATGAAGAGTAAAACGCCAATATGCCTGAAAGGTAGAGACTTTGACCAATGTATATTACCATCTATGACATATGGTGTGAGACTTAGGCAATGACAAAACAAATTAACAACAACTTAGAACAACAAAAAGAAACATGGAAATACGTATGTTAGGAATTACAAAGAGAGATAGAAAAACTAGCAAATGGATCAGAGAACAAACTAATATCCCGGATATCATAAAACAAGTTAAAATCGAGAAATGGAGATGGACACCTTGGAGAATGGAGACCAATGACAGGTTCACGAACTCAGGGACGAAACTAGCTCTGCAGTGGGCTGACAATGGCTGAGCTTATGACGATGATGACGCGCACTTCATAACCCCCGCTCTCCGAGAGAGAGAGAGAGAGAGAGAGAGAGAGAGAGAGAGAGAGAGAGAGAGAGAGACATATGATAAACATAGCTGCGTAAGGCGATACTAACTGCCGGATTGTGGTGATGGACGTTGATATTCGTTAAATGCGCGTGATAAATAACACGGCTTTATGTAGCGATATCAGCGTTGCAGTTAAAGCGCAACAACCGACACCGAGAGACAGATTATAACAGAGCTGGATTGCGCGCGTACGTACGATAGACAAGATATAAATAATAACAACGTGGATTATGTAATCGTAACTGTGTAGTGAGGCGATATATATATATATATATATATATATATATATATATATATATATATATATATATATATATATATATATATATATATATATATATATATATATATATATATATATATATATATATATATATATATATATATATATATATGTGGCTGCCTGAGATGAAAATGTGTGGGCATACCCAAACAAGTTTTAGGCGGTTAAAAGTCATCTTTGTCCACACCTCACTAATTTCGTCTTCCTAATTCCCGAGTTTTGGACAGTGTGTGTGCTGGTGGACTTCCAACCAACTACTGTCGATGGTGACTCTATAAGTGCGCTATGTTTTCGTAAAACGGCTCTGTAACAACTTGCCCCCTGTATACAACTAGCCCCGGTCTCCCCTACTGTTCATATATCATTACTAACCAGGACTGAAACACGCGTGATGTTAACGTAACGACCCCAAATGAATTGCAGACGAGAGGCGGCTAATTGCGCCTTGGGCTACTACTCAGGAGCCGTGAAAGTCAATTAACCGGTATTTCGGTTACGGGGGCCTTATAACGGGAGTCGGGGGGGGGATAAAAACAGTATATTTGAGGATTACGGTTGGGGCTGTTACCCCAGCGAAACGTTTTTTTGAACCCAAACAACAAATAGTATCGTTACCGTTACAGTTGTCGTTGTCGTTAAATATTGCTGATATCGTTGTTATCATTATTATTGTTATTATCATTATTATCATTATTACAATTAGTATTATTATTATTGCACCTACTGCTATTTTGCACCTTTTAAAAACCTGCTCAAAAAGTATGGACACATGTTTTCAGTATAACACCACCACCACGAACAGCACCATCGCGAACACCAACGCCACCACCACAAACACTACCACCACCAACACCACCACCACCACTACACCACTACTACTGTTAACACTACTACTGTTGAAACTTTCAGATGATAGGAAAAGTTCGTCAAGCCCATACGACTGGATAATCGTCGCCATATTGGGAATATTTGGTGCTGCGTTCGTCGTTCTTGTCTTGATTCCCTTTGCGGTTTTGTATTTCTGCCGCAGACGCCAGAAGTGAGCCGCCAATGTTATAATTTCGCGTTAATATACGTTTCCTTAGCACACAAACGGAAATGCGAAAATGAGTAGTGATTCTGTTAAGCCCAACCAATCTTTTATGTGTTTAAATGTACGTTGTCTTATAGCAAATTGTGCTATTTTTGCACCCAACGTTAACCAAATATATAGTTAGGGATTCGTTATATTAAATCCGACGTAAACAGAGCGGACGAGACGAGAATGTTGCTAATTTATGTTTTGGTTACCAGCTTGTTCTAGGTGGGGTAAACGTATTGAATAACTCAGAATCCCCATGCCGGTCTACGGAAATATATATATATATATATATATATATATATATATATATATATATATATATATATATATATATATATATATATATATATATATATATATATATATATATATATATATATATAGCGGCAAACAATTGGTGTCTACTCTAGATTGAGAATTTCTTCTTCAGATCTGCCGAAGCCAGTGCCTGCCGTCCATATCCTGCAGTGCCTCAGGATCAACGCCGAATCCCGTTCAATTCGCACGCCTCCGGACGACCTTATGTCGTCAACCCGTACGGCCCGTCGTCGGCTAGGTTTGTTCTTCCCCTCCACTTCGCCTTCCATTGATATCAATACCCGGTTGTGGCTTCGCCGCTTCCAATGTCAAAGTTTTTCAAGTGTTCGTTACGTCAGTTTTGCTAACAGTCCTTGTCTTCAGGCACCTGTCGATCCTGCTTACTCTGAGCACACGACGCCACACCCACATATCAACTTCTTTTTGTCCGCCCTTTTTAGTACCCAACTTTATGAACCGTGTAGTGCCACGCACAAGAATAGCGATTTGACGAATAACGATTTCACTTTACTTTGGAATGGCATTAATAGGAAAAATTGCAACTATGTTCAAATGTCTTCAACTATGTGAAGATCTAAAAAAGCCCGACATTATGACGAAACGTCGCCATATTGGGAATATTTGGTGCTGCGTTCGTCGTTAAACACATCAAAGACTTGTCACGTATCGCCTATGTATTCAACGATCAATAATTATATGTTTTGCTATTAAATATAATTATATATCGTTTTCAGAGGACAGCCTCAACTGTTCTACCAGACCAACAGAGCAGAGATGAGGCAGATGTTCCCGACACGATTATCTGGCCGTGGATGGGACCGTCGTCTTGGTTACAACCCTACCATGGGCCAAATCACTGGATGATTAATGACAACTCCAACACGTCACGAGACTAAGACAAACAACAACAATGGTTATTTCTATGCTACATACTTTCACTTAGCTTTGCAAGAAGGTTATATCAACAAAATAACATTACCATAGTGTAGTATAAGCATTTTAGCTTACTCTGAAGAGCTTTAGCTAATAAATATTGGCATTCCAAACTGGGACATATGAATAAACAATTATATAACATGATGAATCCAGTAAATATACTGCTTTGCCTTTTGCCAACACCATCGAAATATAAGATACACCTAACGATTCAGTGGTGTTGGTGTTGTTTTTGATGCATTAATTGACTAGTAAATAAGCACTTAGGCAACGTTACTCTCATAATCAGAATTCACATAGGATTTATAGCAGAGAACACTGCAATGCGCTTTTCTAAATAAACATGGTAATAATTGAGTTAATAAACACGTTCCATACACGAACGCGTGATTAAACGATTATATAACATGATGTATATGTTAAATATACACTACCGTCATAGTAGCAGCACGATCCGTAGATAAAGTACGTATGATAATTACGATTTAACCATGGTGTTGATTTGATGCATTGGCACATTATCTTGACTGGGTAGCAATTATACACAATTATACGCATAATCATAATATTAATGTACGCATTTAGTTATAGAGATCATTACACTGTGTCTATCTAATTGTACATGTTGTCACAGTTCGCTCAGCTGAATACATGAGCACCTGTCTATAAACAGAGGTGAATATGTGAACCAACTTTCTTCGCATAGTAATTGCCGGGTGGCTGAATGCTTCCTAGAGAAGTCGAGTTGGTGTTGGAATGAACAGGTCTGCCAGCGGGTGAAGTGTAAAACGTGTTAACCAGTCCCAAGGACTGTATACTGAACTGTATGATAAAGTACCCTTTCACACCTTTACACATATATAGTAATTGTTTTAATTACCAAGCTCCAAACTAGGTCACGTAACAAACATTATATATATTAAATACACTGCTTCGTCGTAGTACCAACACCGTCCGTTGATAGAACACATCTGACGATTATGTTCGAACTAGGGCGCTGTGTTTTATACAGATACATTAGTTGGGTGGGTAGCAATGTGCAGGTGTAATCAGTATATTATCGTACATATTTACTTTCAAGGAACACTGCACTGTGTACATCTATACACACACGTGGTAATAATTGCTTTAATAGCGAGTTTCTAAACCAGGATACGTACGTAAAACGTACCTAAGGCTCTGCTACATATACTATGCCGTTGTAGCAGCAACACCAGCCGTCGATGTAATATATATAGCTTTGCATATCTAAACACGCATGGAAATAATTGCTTTGGTAACCACGTTCCAAATCAGAACAAGTGATAAACGATGAAATAACATGGTAGCTACATTAAACGTACTGTTTCGCCACAGTAACTATACCACCTGTTGATACAATACATATATCGATTCTATTCTAATTAGGGTGTTGTGTTTTATATAATAATAATAATACAGCATGTTTAAAAGCGCTAATTCACACTATATGGATCAATGCACTGTACATGGTATAACAAAACTATTCACATGGTATAAAATACTATTTAAATATAAACACACATGTGTAAACACTGAATAAATAAATAAAATTACTTAAAAAAGAAATAAGTAAATAAAATTATTTAGAAAACCTTAAAACCTGGTGAGAATCCTAATGCAAAATTAATGTATATCATAAATAGTCCATCAATAGTGTTCATCACATAATATTATCTTCATTGACATATATGACACATTAGTTGACTGGGCAGCAATTAGACAATGTTACTGCCATAATCAGAAGTCACATATGATTTTACATGCAAAGAACCGTGCATGTCTAAGTAAACATTGTAATAACTGCCCTAATAAGCACGATCCATATATGGACACGTGACTAAACGATTATTGAAAATGCTTTCTGTTTTTGTTTATTGTGTATGTACTTTCACTTTGTTGGTATTCTTCATTTCGAAATAAAATAATTGATTCTGATAATATAGCATGATATATTTGTTATACAGACTGTATACTACTAATATACTGTGTCGTCATAGTCGAAACACGATCCGCCGAGAGAATACATATGTCGATTCTGTTCTAACATTGATGGACTCTCGATAAGCCAATGGCTTCCTTGTCCACTTGCCATCTGGGCCTTTGGCTTGGATGGCAAATCTTGTTAAATCTTGTTAAATCTTGTTAACTAGAGTGTTGTATTTGATGTAGTGACACATGATAGTTGAGGTGGTAGAAATTAGGCATAATCGTAATTAACATACACATGTATTATTGCAAAGAGCATTGGGCAGTGTACATTCACATAAACAATGTATTAATTGCAATAAAATGTTACTCCCTTTAGATGTGTTATTGGGTTATTAATTTATTATTCACTTTTTACTTACGTATGCCAGCGTACACTTACGCATGCCAGCGCACAAGTACGTAGGCGAAATTGCACTTACAAAATAAAAAATTGCAAAAGTCAGAAACAGCGGCCCAAAAAATGTATATGTGCGGGTGTGGGGGGTGCGTGCGTGCGTGCGTGCGTGCGTGTGTGTTTGAACTTTTTAATCTCAGCCAAACCTTAAACAAAAGTTCTGACCCCAAACAAATGTTTCGACGAAGCGTATCCCTTTTATCTCAACGGGCGGTGTGAACGCACCTAACCAAACCCCCCCCACCGCGACAACCTACAGGCCTGAACATTATGAGTACCAGTTTTTCTTTATTAAATTTCAGCATGTTGTTGGCGAGCCATGTTGTTATTGCTGTTCTTGAAGAAGACGTAGCGTAGAAATGTGCACTGTATCGTCTAATGGCTTTGTGCGTGGAATATATGAATTTGGGCCCTAGTACCGAACCCTGAAATATATTGGAGCTTCAGACAATTTGCCATCAATGATGACATCGCTTGTACAGGTATACAATTGGTGTATTATGTTCAAACGACACGTTTCGACGTATAATAAATTATTATCCGAAATTTCAAAAGTTAAATGTATTTAGTGTGACATGTAATGCATAATAAATTGAACATAAATACCATGTATGTTAATTGAACACATCACACAACATATTTGTAATAACAAAACACCATGAATTACATTTTCGGAAAAGGAAACAACGATATTATATATTTTAAAAATGTTCAAGTGTTTAGCATTTATAAAATTATATAAGTGGCTTATATCTGTGAATCTCTTTGTTAAAAAGCTACTCTTAAATTACAGCGAAGTCAGACCCTCTGAACAGATTAGGAGGGAGGGCGACAGGGAGGGAGGATGGGAGGGAGGGATTGAGGGGAGCGAGGGAGGGACGGAGGGAGGGAGAGAGGGTGGGAGGGAAACATACAGACACGGTGTTGGAGAGGGATGGAGAGAGATATACAGAAGGCAGTCTGACAGACGAACATACTTACAGACAGACAGACAGATAGAGACAGAGAGAGGAAGAGGTTTTCTTGCATTTTTTTTGTTCCAATGAAAAATAATTATTGTGCGCGCCTAGCTCCCGTTTTACCCATCCTAGTTCGTTGTATTCGTCTGTGGGCACTGCTCTGTACATCCCAGTCTGTTGTATTCGTCTGTGGGCACTGCTCTGTACATCCTAGTCCGTTGTATTCGTCTGTGGGCACTGCTCTGTACATCCCAGTCCGTTGTATTCGTCTGTGGGCACTGCTCTGTACATCCCAGTCTGTTGTATTCGTCTGTGGGCACTGCTCTGTACATCCCAGTCTGTTGTATTCGACTGTGGGCACTGCTCTGTACATCCCAGTCCGTTGTATTCGTCTGTGGGCACTGCTCTGTACATCCCAGTCCGTTGTATTCGTATGTGGGCACTGCTCTGTACTCGCCATGAAGGGTTGATATTATGTGGTTTTATATGCTTTCGTCAACCATTACAGAACCGGAGGTTCATTGGATCGCGCCTAGCTCCCGTTTTACCCATCCTAGTTCGTTGTATTCGTCTGTGGGCACTGCTCTGTACATCCCAGTCTGTTGTATTCGTCTGTGGGTACTGCTCTGTACATCCCAGTCTGTTGTATTCGTCTGTGGGCACTGCTCTGTACATCCTAGTCCGTTGTATTCGTCTGTGGGCACTGCTCTGTACATCCCAGTCCGTTGTATTCGTATGTGGGCACTGCTCTGTACTCGCCATGAAGGGTTGATATTATGTGGTTTTATATGCTTTCGTCAACCATTACAGAACCGGAGGTTCATTGGATCCCCGTAGCCAAACAACCTTTGGGCCAAACATCGAAGTTAAGTCTAGACACATGATTCCTCTTTATAAGATCAACTTTTTCATAAATACGACTATCTTTTCTGTGAGTCCTCGGTGCAGCCAGCCAGTGGGTTCTTGTTCTCTGTCCCCACATGAGACCTTCCACTCAGATGAATGAAGCCTATATGTGGTCGTCTGTAGTTAAAACTCCCTCATCAACTGATTTTGCCTATCGCAAATCCGGTTCATTGATGTCCAAATGTGTAGCGCGTGAATAGTCTATGTAACATATGGAGTGAATTCAGTAATAAAATACAATCATTACAAGAATATTGAATTTAGTTGTTACATCTGGTAATGCTTAAATTAGTGGATATCCACAATGATAAACACTGCGCGGGTCAATGCCGACTATATGCGTGAATTCCGTCCTTTCACCTACCACATATTTTTTTAGTAAACATTGTTTAAACTAGAAGCGCAGGGGGATTACTTAAGAGGTGCCTCAAGCAGAACAAGAGGCAACAAGTACAGACAAACCAATAACAAAATATTAGGAAAACATATCTGAAGATATAACAGGTTATAAATGCGTGTTTTTAAATGCAAGTAGCATAGTAAATAAGAAAAAAGAATTAAATAGCATGCTAGAAGATAGTGACTCTCACATAATTGGTATAACCGAATTATGGGCAACATAGATATAACAGATTCTGAATTAGGACTGACAGGATACGTAATGTTTAGGAGAGATCGAATAGGAAGAAGAGGAGTTATTTTTATTTTATGTTAAAACTATATTCAGGCTTATGAAATAAAATTAGAAAGGGAATCAGATTTCGATAAAGCTGTTTGGTACAAATTTGTTTCAGGAAATTTTAAATTAACTATTCCATTAGTTTACCGAAGTACAAACATAAATGAAGAGGATAACGCAAAAATACAAAAATGCTAGAAAGGAAGTTAGCAAAGGGGAATGTATCATAATGAGATATTGTAAAATGGGACACATACAATGGAAATCTCTAGAGAGTACAGGGCGTAGGAACCAACAATTTATATTTTTAATTCACGATAGCATCCTTATTACAAACATATCCATTCCACCAACCGTCTGCCTCACCGTTCTCTAGAACCACCAGGTTGTCTGCGTATAGCAACTTGCGGAGAATATCCTTCGTTCTCGTTTTCCTGCTGATCACCTATACTACTGCTACGGACAAGAGTTCTTAGATCACTCGGGGCAATGAACGTGTGGTGTGTCCTTGGTGGTAAACCTCTGTATCATGTACTCGAGGTCATGACCGTGTGGTGTCCTTGGTGGTAAACCTCTGTGTCATGTACTCGGGGCCATGACAGTATAGTGTGTTCCTGGTGGTAAACATATGTGTCATTTACTCGAGGTCATGACCGTGTGGTGTGTCCTTAGTGGTAAACATATGTGTCATGTACTCAAGATCATGACCGTGTGGTGTGTCCTTGGTGGTAAACATCTGTGTCATGTACTCGAGAGTAGTAGGTAAGGGGTTTATGATACGCAATTGTGGGTCGATTTTTGTGGTAGCTAAAAATAGACGGTAGCTAAAAATAGACATTGGTTAATTTAAATTTTCTAAAAATAGACATATTTTAATTTTTATTTTAAATTTTAATTTCAATGTTCTTTTAATTCTAATTTAAATTTAAATTTAAATTTTTAATTTTAATTTTAATTTTAATTTTAATTTTAATTTTTATTTTTATTTTAATTTTAATTTTTATTTTTATTTTTATTTTAATTTTTATTTTTATTTTTATTTTTATTTTTTTTTTTTTATTTCAATTTCGGGAAAAACCCACATATCGCTGACGTAGCGGTTAGTGGGAAAAACCCACATATCGCTGACGTAGCGGTTAGTGGGAAAAACCCACCTATCACTAACGTGACGGTTATTTAGGGAAAACCCACATATCGCTGACGTGGCGGTTATTGAGTACGGTATCAAAGAATAAGAGAGCTAATCAATCAGGGTTCAGTACGTTAGCGGTGAATGGTGTAAAGAGCTGTGATTCGTCGGTTATAGTTTCATAAAAGTTATGCGTATGAGTTTCATAAAAATCGTGACTGATTAATGAGGTAAGGAGGATGAATGGCTCGTGTGTCCATCTGGTGGGAGATGGGTAGATGCTCGCGGGACATACCGTTGACGTTGCGGTTAGGGTATATGCTCCCGTTTCGCGGAATGCAGCGGGCTACATACCATATTAGGAATGCGTTCGTGTTGTATTCCGTAATATGACACCGCTCTGCCGCGTTCCCGAAAGGACGCATTAAGGCGATACTAACAGCTGACTAGTGGATTTTGGTACTCGGGAAATGCGCGTTTTAAATAACCTGGCTATATGTAGTCATATTAGCGCTGTAGTTAAAGCGCTGGTTCGCCCACTGGATGTATGCAAGTCTAAACACGTTGAAAGATAAGCCCGTCATTTGCACAATGCTATGCAGTAATTTATTCGATGCCAGCTATGATGAAAATCGGGTTTCATTATTGTTATTTTTGTCGTTTCTCTAAGAAGAGTAGACCACGTGACGTCCTGTCTGCATAAATAATAAAAACAGCTGTGTATGCATCAACGAGTTGACCTGTATGCGTACATATAACATATTTAGGGTATTGGTTATCGTATGAATCATACATAGCACGAGTAATGAGAAAGAGTACCGATTTGTCTAAGAAAATACCGCTTTTATATGTATTATGTCACCCTTAGTTACGTATGTAATGCTTTTAAGCTAAGTGTTTACCACATTTATCTGCCTGTTAACATGTTAAGTAAATGTCACTTTTATTTGTATCTTACCACAGTTTAGCTACGTAATTGCCACGCTTGTCTGTGTGCTAACGCTTTTAGCATATTAAGTATCACTTTTAATTGTATGTTAACGCTATTTAGCTAAGTATATACCATATTCTATGTTAAGTTTGTTTTCGCAAAGTAAATATCACTTTTAGTTGTACGTTAACGCTTTTAAGCTAAGTAAGTACCAAATACAGCTACATGTTAATGAGTTTAGCTAAGTAAATACCGCATTTAGCTGTAGGTTAACGCTTTTAAGCTAAGAAATTACCACATTTAGCTGTATGTTAGCGATTTTACGCTAATTATTTACCATATTTACCTGCATGTTAACGGTTTTAAGCTAAGCAAATACAACTTTTAGCTATGTAATTAGCATTTTTAGCTAAATAAGTACCATATTTAGTTGCAAGTTAACGCTTTTAAGTTAAGTAATTACCACATATGTTAAAACTGTTTAGCTAATAAATGACCACATTTAGCTGTATGTTAGCGCTTTTTACCTAAATAATTACCACATTTAGTTGTATGTTAACGCTTTTAAGCTAAGTAATTACCGCATTTAGCTGCGTGTTAACGTTTTTTAGCTAAGAAATTACCATATTTAGCTGTATGTTACTGCTGTTTAACTAAGGAATTACCACATTTAGCTGTATGGTAATGCTTTTTAACTAAGTATTTATCGCATTTAGTTGCATGTTAACGCATTGAAACTAAGTATTTACCACATTCACCTGTATGCTAAGGTAATCGGGAAATGCGCGTGATAAATAACACGGTTTTCTGTAGTGATATTAGCATTGTTGTTAAAGCGTTGGTTCGCGCACTGGACGTATGCAAGTCTGAACAAATTTAACGATAAGCCGGTCATTTGCACTTAAATCTATCTAAGCTAGGTTCTGTGAAGAAAAGAACAAACTCTGCGTATGATTATAATATATTTGTTATAACTAACCAAACAATGCAAGAAGTACAAAACAATTAATTATGAACATAATCGTCAGAATATAGTAATATAAACAAAATCACTACAAGTATTACATAATATGATTATGAATTATTATTGTAATACCACGCCTGTCGGGGCGCGCTATAGCAGAGAGCTATTTTAAAACACTGGGCGAGGTAAGTACATCAGTATAGACGAACGAGTGGACCGTGGACTGTGGACTCCGGTTGCCTTAGCAACGAACGGGGTGCGGCTAGCGCTGTTACGATCGATGTAACAACGTGCATCGTTGTAAGAACTGCATCTATAGTTTATGTTTGTTTTGGTACACTTGCATTGTATGACTAATCTTAGTTAATTGTGGTACACTTTAATTTGCTAACTGTATATACGAGCGTCATAACATCATGGCGTTAGCCCTGTGTCTGTAATTTTTTAAACTGTATGACATTTCTCTACCATTTTCTAAACCATGTGTCATTTTTTGCTGTACCATTTTTATTGAATGTATAAAAGATTGCCGCACCGGGTATCTGGTCATATGATACCCTTTTATGGTGGCGTATCGAAATTAAACCATTCACCTTGTATCTTATCAACTAGAAGTATAAAAGCAGTCACCCAAACAATAAATGTTGACAAGTCTGGAATTTAACCGACATCCTGTTAAAACTGACACAATTTTAAATTTTCTTACAAAGTTATGGCATGTTTGGTTAAAAATAATCAAGCAGTTATGTGAATATTTGTTGGAAAATAAAATCGTTCTTAGGTTTCCTGCGGTATTGAAGTAATGATGCTATGACAGCAAATGTTTAACATCGCTAACCTACAATATAAACATATGAAAGGTTTTTTCGTAGATATTTTTTCTACTGTACACTTTGAGCAATCTAAACAAAAATCTCAACAACACTATTGTTAAATTACCCTGTGTGTGTGTGTGTGTGTGCGTAAAAAAAAATGGATGGTGAAAAAAACTACATACATATTAGTCTTCTAAATAGGCCACCCATGTGACCAAGATAAACTGGTCTGATTACAGAGGCTGGTGAGATGTACAAATGCGTAGATCTGACAAAAACACGGGGTTTAAGGGGTGGCTGTTTCCAACGGGTGCTTTTTTGTAACTGGTTCTACTGTATCTATGGAATCAACCTTTTAGCTACTACACACACCATTCTTGAAACCTAAATATTAGTTTATCACATGTTGTATTTGTATTTTTGCATGCTCTTCGTTGATTGCATTAAATATACACATCCTTATCAGACAATGAAATATGTTTTGCTAGATTTGGACCACCATTTGTACCAACAAAAAAAAATTAAATCCAATTCCAGGTACCTTTAACATTGTTTTTCTGTAGTGCTGTTTTAGTGGGTCTTAATATAATTGTTAATTTGCTTTTATAAGTTTTGTACATATGCGCAGATTCAGAATATATAGATATAACAAATGCTGTATACAGCCTCTTTTTCGTGACCCCAGCACGTTTTAAACCTTTGGTGAACCAAGTTGTCTTGTTAGTGCTACGATACTCTAGGATGTGTTCTCAGGCTAGTGACTGGAATAGTTACTGCAGGCCTTTTTAGACACCTGGGTAACACGACTGTGAACTATCCTGTAATACCTACTGTTAAGCGAGCACTTAATTCAGAGTTAATTGCGAATTTGTCAAAGAGATTAAATTAGGCTGTAATTTTCTTGACTGGGTGTATGAAAGAAAAATAAAAAAGAATGCGCAACGACTGCAATGACATCAGCAACTATTTTAGTATTCGTGTTTCATTGGTAGTCTCGTGAATGGAAACATTGTTGCATGCTTTTAAAATGTGTATACTCCCGCCGGTAGACACACACGATGAGACAATTGGTATTTTCTTTAACTGCGAGACATTTCGCAGTCATTTTCTTTAACTGCGTGACCTGTTATTTTCTTTTGTTGTGACATTTTTGTGCATTTTTATTTAACTGCGTGACATTTTACCAATCTTAGCTAATTCGGTTTGTCACACATGTAACGCTGTTTTATAAGTGTGTAACACATTCACTATGTAGTAACGCGTTTAGCTATTCTTCCAATGGCATACACAGCGCTGTCTCCACAGCATGTACCATCCGTTGACCTTTTTTTCCATTACTGGTCACCACTTCCACCATTTACCTCCGTCTGACTGTCCCTAAGAGCAACTCCATACATTGCCCCTACATTCATATGTGTCCGTAATTTGGTTAGTTAATGACATTTGATACATTGTTATTAAGTACATGATAGCTGGTATAGAAAAAACGTCACTGCTCATTAATTTCAAAAGATCCAGTTTGCACAAGGATTACTCCTGGAGCGAGATAAATACGCCAGACGAGAGTGCAGTCGTCAAGAAATCGCTTACGTAATGGGAAGTAAAAATCTAGCTGCAGGAAAAGCACATGCCTTGCAGTAGACACGGTTCCCCATGACGCAATAGCTGTCAGTGTCTGGTGCAGGCTCCAACGTCCGTTTCGCTAGGAAGGGGTCAGGGTTAGGGTAGGGTTAGAACTCGAGGGTAGCGATAGGAGGGGTTGGGTTAGGGTAGGGTTAGGTTTAGGGGGTAGCGAAACGGATACGAGGGCGCCACCCTAAACGCTCCATTATATTTCGAAAAGTTTGTGTTTTGACTTCAAATCATATGATATTTGACCTAATTAATGTTGCCATTTGACCTAGTTCATTTGACATAATAATAATAATATAATTATAATAACTTTATTGTAAAAAAAAAAAAATGGAAATACGTCTTACACTGAGGAGATAGCATAAAAACATACTTTAAATCACATTCAACCATGCAGTATGTACAGTAATAAAATCAAGTATGTAGACAGAGTAGATAATGAGTAATACCAAGTGTTATATACATTATAATCATTTGCCTTAATTAAGTTGAGATTTGACCTAATTAAGTTGACCGTGTATTTTACGGGAAGAACAGCTAAACGCGTTGCATAGTGAATGTGTTACATCCTTGGCAAACAGCTTTACATATGTGACAAAAACGCATACGTAGTTAAAAAAAACACACACAAAATTTCACACAGTTAAAGGAAAAGGTTGTTTTGCTAAATCGTTATTTCGCCACTTCGTGCAGTCAGACGTATGTGAAGATTGGGGGTGGAGGGCATTGATGGATGAAGAGTCAACGAACGGATGTGGATGGAGATGCAGGTGGCCAGTAATGGATGAATATTCTTGCAGAGGTAGACGAACGGCGGTCAATGTAGGGGTTAGTGGGAGGGGATGAATGAAAGGAGAGATGGGCGGTAAATAAAATGTTTGAAGATGCTACGAAGGGCAATTGTGGATGGGGTGAACTGACCAGTAATGAAAGAATATTCTGGTGCATGGGGTGACTATACAGGACTGTATACGAAGATGGTAGTGGACGGAAATGAAGATAGCGAACAGACAGGCGGACATACGTAGCTAAACGCGTTACTACATAGCTGAATGCATTGCATACTTGGTAGAAAGCGTTACATACGCAGTTAATATTGGCCTGTAATGGTTAGTGAGGTGACAATGAACACTGTAAGTGTCAGGTAGGTGACTTGTGCGCTCCCACTCGTCTTGTCTTTTTTGACATTGGTCAGTCGCTGTTGATGGACTTTGACTTCTTTGACTTGTGCGCTCCCTCTCGTTTTATTTTTTTGACATTGGTCAGTCGCTATTAGTGGACTTTGGCTTGTGTGCTGCCACTCGTTTTATCTTTTTTGACATTGATCAGTCGTTGTTGATGGACTTTGGCTTGTGCGCTTCCACTCGTCTCGTCTTTTTTGATATTGGTTACACCTTCTTGCAGGCTATCTAGGGTTATTCAACCGACAAGAGGTTGGGGTTACACCTTTTTCCGTACCGTCGCCGCTAAAAAGCTGGTAGGATTGTGCAAACAGCACTGTCTCGATGCAGTCTATCTAGGGTTATACAACCGACAAGAGGTTGGGGTTAGGCTTTTTCCATACCGCCGCCGCCACTGCCGCCGCCAAGGCGACGGCAGTGACGGCGCCGCCACGGAGCACGCGCGCGTGTTCCGTGGCGGCGGCGGTACGGAAAAAGCCTAACCCCAACCTCTTGTCGGTTGTATAACCCTAGATAGACTGCATCGAGACAGTGCTGTTTGCACAATCCTACCAGCTTTTTAGCGGCGACGGTACGGAAAAAGGTGTAACCCCAACCTCTTGTCGGTTGAATAACCCTAGATAGCCTGCAAGAAGGTGTAACCAATATCAAAAAAGACGAGACGAGTGGAAGCGCACAAGCCAAAGTCCATCAACAACGACTGATCAATGTCAAAAAAGATAAAACGAGTGGCAGCACACAAGCCAAAGTCCACTAATAGCGACTGACCAATGTCAAAAAAATAAAACGAGAGGGAGCGCACAAGTCAAAGAAGTCAAAGTCCATCAACAGCGACTGACCAATGTCAAAAAAGACAAGACGAGTGGGAGCGCACAAGTCACCTACCTGACACTTACAGTGTTCATTGTCACCTCACTAACCATTACAGGCCAATATTAACTGCGTATGTAACGCTTTCTACCAAGTATGCAATGCATTCAGCTATGTAGTAACGCGTTTAGCTACGTATGTCCGCCTGTCTGTTCGCTATCTTCATTTCCGTCCACTACCATCTTCGTATACAGTCCTGTATAGTCACCCCATGCACCAGAATATTCTTTCATTACTGGTCAGTTCACCCCATCCACAATTGCCCTTCGTAGCATCTTCAAACATTTTATTTACCGCCCATCTCTCCTTTCATTCATCCCCTCCCACTAACCCCTACATTGACCGCCGTTCGTCTACCTCTGCAAGAATATTCATCCATTACTGGCCACCTGCATCTCCATCCACATCCGTTCGTTGACTCTTCATCCATCAATGCCCTCCACCCCCAATCTTCACATACGTCTGACTGCACGAAGTGGCGAAATAACGATTTAGCAAAACAACCTTTTCCTTTAACTGTGTGAAATTTTGTGTGTGTTTTTTTTAACTACGTATGCGTTTTTGTCACATATGTAAAGCTGTTTGCCAAGGATGTAACACATTCACTATGCAACGCGTTTAGCTGTTCTTCCCGTAAAATACACGGTCAACTTAATTAGGTCAAATCTCAACTTAATTAAGGCAAATGATTATAATGTATATAACACTTGGTATTACTCATTATCTACTCTGTCTACATACTTGATTTTATTACTGTACATACTGCATGGTTGAATGTGATTTAAAGTATGTTTTTATGCTATCTCCTCAGTGTAAGACGTATTTCCATTTTTTTTTTTTTACAATAAAGTTATTATAATTATATTATTATTATTATGTCAAATGAACTAGGTCAAATGGCAACATTAATTAGGTCAAATATCATATGATTTGAAGTCAAAACACAAACTTTTCGAAATATAATGGAGCGTTTAGGGTGGCGCCCTCGTATCCGTTTCGCTACCCCCTAAACCTAACCCTACCCTAACCCAACCCCTCCTATCGCTACCCTCGAGTTCTAACCCTACCCTAACCCTGACCCCTTCCTAGCGAAACGGACGTTGGAGCCTGCACCAGACACTGACAGCTATTGCGTCATGGGGAACCGTGTCTACTGCAAGGTATGTGCTTTTCCTGCAGCTAGATTTTTACTTCCCATTACGTAAGCGATTTCTTGACGACTGCACTCTCGTCTGGCGTATTTATCTCGCTCCAGGAGTAATCCTTGTGCAAACTGGATCTTTTGAAATTAATGAGCAGTGACGTTTTTTCTATACCAGCTATCATGTACTTAGTAACAATGTATCAAATGTCATTAACTAACCAAATTACGGACACATATGAATGTAGGGGCAATGTATGGAGTTGCTCTTAGGGACAGTCAGACGGAGGTAAATGGTGGAAGTGGTGACCAGTAATGGAAAAAAAGGTCAACGGATGGTACATGCTGTGGAGACAGCGCTGTGTATGCCATTGGAAGAATAGCTAAACGCGTTACTACATAGTGAATGTGTTACACACTTATAAAACAGCGTTACATGTGTGACAAACCGAATTAGCTAAGATTGGTAAAATGTCACGCAGTTAAATAAAAATGCACAAAAATGTCACAACAAAAGAAAATAACAGGTCACGCAGTTAAAGAAAATGACTGCGAAATGTCTCGCAGTTAAAGAAAATACCAATTGTCTCATCGTGTGTGTCTACCGGCGGGAGTATACACATTTTAAAAGCATGCAACAATGTTTCCATTCACGAGACTACCAATGAAACACGAATACTAAAATAGTTGCTGATGTCATTGCAGTCGTTGCGCATTCTTTTTTATTTTTCTTTCATACACCCAGTCAAGAAAATTACAGCCTAATTTAATCTCTTTGACAAATTCGCAATTAACTCTGAATTAAGTGCTCGCTTAACAGTAGGTATTACAGGATAGTTCACAGTCGTGTTACCCAGGTGTCTAAAAAGGCCTGCAGTAACTATTCCAGTCACTAGCCTGAGAACACATCCTAGAGTATCGTAGCACTAACAAGACAACTTGGTTCACCAAAGGTTTAAAACGTGCTGGGGTCACGAAAAAGAGGCTGTATACAGCATTTGTTATATCTATATATTCTGAATCTGCGCATATGTACAAAACTTATAAAAGCAAATTAACAATTATATTAAGACCCACTAAAACAGCACTACAGAAAAACAATGTTAAAGGTACCTGGAATTGGATTTAATTTTTTTTTGTTGGTACAAATGGTGGTCCAAATCTAGCAAAACATATTTCATTGTCTGATAAGGATGTGTATATTTAATGCAATCAACGAAGAGCATGCAAAAATACAAATACAACATGTGATAAACTAATATTTAGGTTTCAAGAATGGTGTGTGTAGTAGCTAAAAGGTTGATTCCATAGATACAGTAGAACCAGTTACAAAAAAGCACCCGTTGGAAACAGCCACCCCTTAAACCCCGTGTTTTTGTCAGATCTACGCATTTGTACATCTCACCAGCCTCTGTAATCAGACCAGTTTATCTTGGTCACATGGGTGGCCTATTTAGAAGACTAATATGTATGTAGTTTTTTTCACCATCCATTTTTTTTTTACGCACACACACACACACACACAGGGTAATTTAACAATAGTGTTGTTGAGATTTTTGTTTAGATTGCTCAAAGTGTACAGTAGAAAAAATATCTACGAAAAAACCTTTCATATGTTTATATTGTAGGTTAGCGATGTTAAACATTTGCTGTCATAGCATCATTACTTCAATACCGCAGGAAACCTAAGAACGATTTTATTTTCCAACAAATATTCACATAACTGCTTGATTATTTTTAACCAAACATGCCATAACTTTGTAAGAAAATTTAAAATTGTGTCAGTTTTAACAGGATGTCGGTTAAATTCCAGACTTGTCAACATTTATTGTTTGGGTGACTGCTTTTATACTTCTAGTTGATAAGATACAAGGTGAATGGTTTAATTTCGATACGCCACCATAAAAGGGTATCATATGACCAGATACCCGGTGCGGCAATCTTTTATACATTCAATAAAAATGGTACAGCAAAAAATGACACATGGTTTAGAAAATGGTAGAGAAATGTCATACAGTTTAAAAAATTACAGACACAGGGCTAACGCCATGATGTTATGACGCTCGTATATACAGTTAGCAAATTAAAGTGTACCACAATTAACTAAGATTAGTCATACAATGCAAGTGTACCAAAACAAACATAAACTATAGATGCAGTTCTTACAACGATGCACGTTGTTACATCGATCGTAACAGCGCTAGCCGCACCCCGTTCGTTGCTAAGGCAACCGGAGTCCACAGTCCACGGTCCACTCGTTCGTCTATACTGATGTACTTACCTCGCCCAGTGTTTTAAAATAGCTCTCTGCTATAGCGCGCCCCGACAGGCGTGGTATTACAATAATAATTCATAATCATATTATGTAATACTTGTAGTGATTTTGTTTATATTACTATATTCTGACGATTATGTTCATAATTAATTGTTTTGTACTTCTTGCATTGTTTGGTTAGTTATAACAAATATATTATAATCATACGCAGAGTTTGTTCTTTTCTTCACAGAACCTAGCTTAGATAGATTTAAGTGCAAATGACCGGCTTATCGTTAAATTTGTTCAGACTTGCATACGTCCAGTGCGCGAACCAACGCTTTAACAACAATGCTAATATCACTACAGAAAACCGTGTTATTTATCACGCGCATTTCCCGATTACCTTAGCATACAGGTGAATGTGGTAAATACTTAGTTTCAATGCGTTAACATGCAACTAAATGCGATAAATACTTAGTTAAAAAGCATTACCATACAGCTAAATGTGGTAATTCCTTAGTTAAACAGCAGTAACATACAGCTAAATATGGTAATTTCTTAGCTAAAAAACGTTAACACGCAGCTAAATGCGGTAATTACTTAGCTTAAAAGCGTTAACATACAACTAAATGTGGTAATTATTTAGGTAAAAAGCGCTAACATACAGCTAAATGTGGTCATTTATTAGCTAAACAGTTTTAACATATGTGGTAATTACTTAACTTAAAAGCGTTAACTTGCAACTAAATATGGTACTTATTTAGCTAAAAATGCTAATTACATAGCTAAAAGTTGTATTTGCTTAGCTTAAAACCGTTAACATGCAGGTAAATATGGTAAATAATTAGCGTAAAATCGCTAACATACAGCTAAATGTGGTAATTTCTTAGCTTAAAAGCGTTAACCTACAGCTAAATGCGGTATTTACTTAGCTAAACTCATTAACATGTAGCTGTATTTGGTACTTACTTAGCTTAAAAGCGTTAACGTACAACTAAAAGTGATATTTACTTTGCGAAAACAAACTTAACATAGAATATGGTATATACTTAGCTAAATAGCGTTAACATACAATTAAAAGTGATACTTAATATGCTAAAAGCGTTAGCACACAGACAAGCGTGGCAATTACGTAGCTAAACTGTGGTAAGATACAAATAAAAGTGACATTTACTTAACATGTTAACAGGCAGATAAATGTGGTAAACACTTAGCTTAAAAGCATTACATACGTAACTAAGGGTGACATAATACATATAAAAGCGGTATTTTCTTAGACAAATCGGTACTCTTTCTCATTACTCGTGCTATGTATGATTCATACGATAACCAATACCCTAAATATGTTATATGTACGCATACAGGTCAACTCGTTGATGCATACACAGCTGTTTTTATTATTTATGCAGACAGGACGTCACGTGGTCTACTCTTCTTAGAGAAACGACAAAAATAACAATAATGAAACCCGATTTTCATCATAGCTGGCATCGAATAAATTACTGCATAGCATTGTGCAAATGACGGGCTTATCTTTCAACGTGTTTAGACTTGCATACATCCAGTGGGCGAACCAGCGCTTTAACTACAGCGCTAATATGACTACATATAGCCAGGTTATTTAAAACGCGCATTTCCCGAGTACCAAAATCCACTAGTCAGCTGTTAGTATCGCCTTAATGCGTCCTTTCGGGAACGCGGCAGAGCGGTGTCATATTACGGAATACAACACGAACGCATTCCTAATATGGTATGTAGCCCGCTGCATTCCGCGAAACGGGAGCATATACCCTAACCGCAACGTCAACGGTATGTCCCGCGAGCATCTACCCATCTCCCACCAGATGGACACACGAGCCATTCATCCTCCTTACCTCATTAATCAGTCACGATTTTTATGAAACTCATACGCATAACTTTTATGAAACTATAACCGACGAATCACAGCTCTTTACACCATTCACCGCTAACGTACTGAACCCTGATTGATTAGCTCTCTTATTCTTTGATACCGTACTCAATAACCGCCACGTCAGCGATATGTGGGTTTTCCCTAAATAACCGTCACGTTAGTGATAGGTGGGTTTTTCCCACTAACCGCTACGTCAGCGATATGTGGGTTTTTCCCACTAACCGCTACGTCAGCGATATGTGGGTTTTTCCCGAAATTGAAATAAAAAAAAAAAAATAAAAATAAAAATAAAAATAAAAATTAAAATAAAAATAAAAATAAAAATTAAAATAAAAATTAAAATTAAAATTAAAATTAAAATTAAAATTAAAATTAAAATTAAAATTAAAAATTTAAATTTAAATTTAAATTTAAATTAAAATTAAAAGAACATTGAAATTAAAATTTAAAATAAAAATTAAAATATGTCTATTTTTAGAAAATTTAAATTAACCAATGTCTATTTTTAGCTACCGTCTATTTTTAGCTACCACAAAAATCGACCCACAATTGCGTATCATAAACCCCTTACCTACTACTCTCGAGGTTATGACCGTGTGGTGTGTCATTGGGGGCAACCATCTGTGTCATGTACTCGGGGCCATGATCGTGTGGTGTGTCCCTGGTGACAAACGTCTATGTCATGTAATCGGGGCCATGACTATGTGGTGTGTTCCTGGGGGCAAACATCTGTGTCATGTACTCGGGGCCACGACTCTGTGATATGTCCCTGGTGACAAACGTATGTGTCATGTACTCTGGGCCATGACCGTGTGGTGTGTACATGGTGACAAACATATGTGTCAATTACTCGGGGCCACGATCGTGTGGTGTGTCCCTCGTGACAAACATATGTGTCATATACTCGAGGTTATGACCGTGTGTTGTGTCATTGGTGGTCCAAAGGATACAGAACATTAGCGGTGTGACCAGTGAACAAACTTATAATATATTGAGTGATGTTCCTTCTAATAAGGAACTAATCAACACACATGTCGTCTCTGCTTCAGATTTTTTTCGTTCACGTTTTTTATTTGTACTGACGATATGCATTACCATCCGGGGGGTGTTATAACCCCCTTTTGAGAATGTTTTAACCGTAATTTTTTTCAGAACTCATCCCCGAAACACCCGATTGCGTAAGCTCGAACCCCTATTTACAAAACCCTGATGATTGGCCTGGTGTGTATAGACAATACAAAACAGACACAAACTTACTGGAGTGTCATACGAGCCTTCATAATAGGTCACTTTGTGCCACGTGGCGACGAACACCCAGGTAGCGGTAAACAGGGACAGTGCATCAAATGCTGACCTCACGTCGTTGGTTGCTCGTTGAAGCAAGTCAGCGTCTGTCGTTTCCCGATAGTACACCCGACCAGCATTAGCCTCCGTGTTAATATCCGTCCAAAGTGCCGCTATCATGCACATTTCTCCCTCCAGGGGAAAAGGGTCAGGTAAGTAGCTACTAACCTCTTTATTGAAAGAAATCGCCCCGTTTGTGTTCACCTGAAAAACTGGAAATACTTACGACATTGCATGAGAACAGAACTTATGGTCGTGAATGAATGTATACAATATAGCGAGTATTGTACGTGAGGTGGTTTAATTACATTGCTTAGTGAAGGTGGTGTCTATATAATAAACTTATATTATATATTGATTATATGTGTATATATATATATATATATATATATATATATATATATATATATATATATATATGGACTAGGAGCCAGATCAATTATATATATATATATACACATACACACATATATATATATATATATATATATATATATATATATATATATATATATATATATTATATATATATATATATATATATATATATATATATATATATATATAGTCACGAAAATGTGCGACTCGAGTCAGTATGTTGAATACTGAAGGAACTAGCTACTGAGCAGGCTCCCGTCGTAACATTTCTAGCCAGCAAATCCGGCAATTGATATGGCTCCCTTCTTAACATTTCCGGTAATTGATCTGGCTCCCTTCTTAACATTTCTAGTCAGCAAATCCGGCAATTGGTCTGGCTCTCTTCTTTACATTTCTATTCAGCAAATACGGCAATTGGTCTGGCTCTCTTCTTAACATTTCTGTTTAGCAAATACGGCAATTGGTCTGGCTCTCTTCTTAACATTTATAGTCAGAAAATCTCTGCCGAGAGTCTGGACAGAATGGAGGGCACAATGGTTAGTAATTATAATTAATTATAATTAGTGTCAATAACACGCGTTTATGCGTAGGGTTGCCGGCAGGGACAAAAAGGGGCGAGATGCGGTCACTTCCTTGACAACCTTACGGGTTTCTTTCCTGTCTCACGTTTTGAATCTAAGACCAACTAAATTATTGCAGTTCCCAAAGTTCCCAAATTATCAAGTTTTTCAATAGACACGGACACGTCATACATGTTCCCGTTTGACTTGATTTAAGTTGTTTCAGTCATTGACATTATTGTTATTCACTGTGTTAGGCCATCGACATCAATAGCAACTGTCAAAGACAAACTCACAGAGTGTAAACATTCCAAGTAACAAATATGCAGTCAGTTTAAAGACGGCAGCAGGCATTTAGTTTAGGCCCAAACATTTAGTTTAGGCCCAAACATTTAGTTTAGGCCCAAACATTTAGTTTAGGCCCAAACATTTAGTTTAGGCCCAAACATTTAGTTTAGGCCCAAACATTTAGTTTAGGCCCAAACAAGTAATTAGTATTACTAGTTCAAGTAAATGATAAACAGTCAAATGATAAACAGTCAAATGCAGTAAACAGTGACGGAGATTGATAATAATAGTACAGTAAAATGTTATTGTTAAAAGCTCAGTCTGGCGCGTCAGTGTCTGTCCTCAGGCTAGGCGCGTCAGTGTCTGTCCTCAGGCTAGGCGCGTCAGTGTCTGTCCTCAGGCTGGGCGCGTCAGTGTCTGTCCTCAGGCTGGTCGCGTCAGGTCTGTCCTCAGGCTGGGCGCGTCAGTGTCTGTCCTCAGGCTGGGCGCGTCAGTGTCTGTCCTCAGGCTGGGCGCGTCAGTGTCTGTCCTCAGGCTGGGCGCGCAGTGTCTGTCCTCAGGCTGGTCGCGTCAGTGTCTGTCCTCAGGCTAGTCGCGTCAGTGTCTGTCCTCAGTAAAAAGGACAGACTCACACTTATTTAAAAATAATGGGCATATTGCTTTAGCTAACTGGCGTGGTACGGCCCAACTGGCATGATACGGCCCCCACTGGTATGGTACGGTTCCACTGGCATGGTATGGCCCACTGGCATGGTATGGCCCCACTGGCATGGTACGGCCCCACGACACCTTGAATAATAATTGCAGTATAATAATAGTAATAATACACTTAGAGAGTAATTTAGCTAATAATACATGAATATGTCATAGTAATGATTACATATCATACCAACAAATCACAGCACTCTTCCAAGCAATTTAGGTTTTCATGACTTCCAGGAACAATGTGGTAATTCCTGGCTTCACACAGCTGATAAGTCAGACCAGAATGAACAAAAATAACTATCTTAGCATTCCTACAAGCACAATGTGTGGGTTTGTCTAGAGGACTGGACCTTTTCAAAATAATGGCAGTAAATCAAGTTGCACCTGGTCTGGTAAAAATTTGCTGTACACTTACAGATGTTAAGGATTTGAAAGTGTCCCCGTGATAAAGTGTAATAGTTGGGTTGTTTGCAATGCAAATCTGATTGTGTATGGGCATACTTACAATAAGTAATATCCTCATCGAGTTTAAATGTTACGTTCACATGCTTCAATTATGTTTGATTTGTGTATGTTTGTCAAATAATATTTTAACCCGAAACAGTTAGGAATGCCCGTGGGGGGCATAACATGCCAGTGGGGCGTCATCATGCCAGTGGGGGCCGTACCATGCCAGTGGGGCCGTACCATACCAGTGGGGGCCGTACCATGCCAGTGGGTCCGTACCACGCCAGTGGGGCCGTACCATGCCAGTGGGGCCATACCATGCCAGTGGGCCATACCATGCCAGTGGAACCGTACCATACCAGTGGGGGCCGTATCATGCCAGTTGGGCCGTACCACGCCAGTTAGCTAAAGCAATATGCCCATTATTTTTAAATAAGTGTGAGTCTGTCCTTTTTACTGAGGACAGACACTGACGCGACTAGCCTGAGGACAGACACTGACGCGACCAGCCTGAGGACAGACACTGCGCGCCCAGCCTGAGGACAGACACTGACGCGCCCAGCCTGAGGACAGACACTGACGCGCCCAGCCTGAGGACAGACACTGACGCGCCCAGCCTGAGGACAGACCTGACGCGACCAGCCTGAGGACAGACACTGACGCGCCCAGCCTGAGGACAGACACTGACGCGCCTAGCCTGAGGACAGACACTGACGCGCCTAGCCTGAGGACAGACACTGACGCGCCAGACTGAGCTTTTAACAATAACATTTTACTGTACTATTATTATCAATCTCCGTCACTGTTTACTGCATTTGACTGTTTATCATTTGACTGTTTATCATTTGACTGTTTATCATTTGACTGTTTATCATTTACTTGAACTAGTAATACTAATTACTTGTTTGGGCCTAAACTAAATGTTTGGGCCTAAACTAAATGTTTGGGCCTAAACTAAATGTTTGGGCCTAAACTAAATGTTTGGGCCTAAACTAAATGTTTGGGCCTAAACTAAATGCCTGCTGCCGTCTTTAAACTGACTGCATATTTGTTACTTGGAATGTTTACACTCTGTGAGTTTGTCTTTGACAGTTGCTATTGATGTCGATGGCCTAACACAGTGAATAACAATAATGTCAATGACTGAAACAACTTAAATCAAGTCAAACGGGAACATGTATGACGTGTCCGTGTCTATTGAAAAACTTGATAATTTGGGAACTTTGGGAACTGCAATAATTTAGTTGGTCTTAGATTCAAAACGTGAGACAGGAAAGAAACCCGTAAGGTTGTCAAGGAAGTGACCGCATCTCGCCCCTTTTTGTCCCTGCCGGCAACCCTACGCATAAACGCGTGTTATTGACACTAATTATAATTAATTATAATTACTAACCATTGTGCCCTCCATTCTGTCCAGACTCTCGGCAGAGATTTTCTGACTATAAATGTTAAGAAGAGAGCCAGACCAATTGCCGTATTTGCTAAACAGAAATGTTAAGAAGAGAGCCAGACCAATTGCCGTATTTGCTGAATAGAAATGTAAAGAAGAGAGCCAGACCAATTGCCGGATTTGCTGACTAGAAATGTTAAGAAGGGAGCCAGATCAATTACCGGAAATGTTAAGAAGGGAGCCATATCAATTGCCGGATTTGCTGGCTAGAAATGTTACGACGGGAGCCTGCTCAGTAGCTAGTTCCTTCAGTATTCAACATACTGACTCGAGTCGCACATTTTCGTGACTATATATATATATATATATATATATATATATATATATATATATATATATATATATATATATGTATATGTGTATGTGTGTATATATATATATATATATAATTGATCTGGCTCCTAGTCCATATATATATATATATATATATATATATATATATATATATATATATATATATATATATATATACACATATAATCAATATATAATATAAGTTTATTATATAGACACCACCTTCACTAAGCAATGTAATTAAACCACCTCACGTACAATACTCGCTATATTGTATACATACATTCACGACCATAAGTTCTGTTCTCATGCAATGTCGTAAGTATTTCCAGTTTTTCAGGTGAACACAAACGGGGCGATTTCTTTCAATAAAGAGGTTAGTAGCTACTTACCTGACCCTTTTCCCCTGGAGGGAGAAATGTGCATGATAGCGGCACTTTGGACGGATATTAACACGGAGGCTAATGCTGGTCGGGTGTACTATCGGGAAACGACAGACGCTGACTTGCTTCAACGAGCAACCGACGACGTGAGGTCAGCATTTGATGCACTGTCCCTGTTTATCGCTACCTGGGTGTTCGTCGCCACGTGGCACAAAGTGACCTATTATGAAGGCTCGTATGACACTCCAGTAAGTTTGTGTCTGTTTTGTATTGTCTATACACACCAGGCCAATCATCAGGGTTTTGTAAATAGGGGTTCGAGCTTACGCAATCGGGTGTTTCGGGGATGAGTTCTGAAAAAAATTACGGTTAAAACATTCTCAAAAGGGGGTTATAACACCCCCCGGATGGTAATGCATATCGTCAGTACAAATAAAAAACGTGAACGAAAAAAATCTGAAGCAGAGACGACATGTGTGTTGATTAGTTCCTTATTAGAAGGAACATCACTCAATATATTATAAGTTTGTTCACTGGTCACACCGCTAATGTTTGTATCCTTTGGACCACCAATGACACAACACACGGTCATAACCTCGAGTATATGACACATATGTTTGTCACGAGGGACACACCACACGATCGTGGCCCCGAGTAATTGACACATATGTTTGTCACCATGTACACACCACACGGTCATGACCCAGAGTACATGACACATACGTTTGTCACCAGGGACACATCACAGAGTCGTGGCCCCGAGTACATGACACAGATGTTTGCCCCCAGGAACACACCACATAGTCATGGCCCCGATTACACGTTTACGTTTACGTTTACGTTTGTCACCAGGGACACACCACACGATCATGGCCCCGAGTACATGACACAGATGGTTGCCCCCAATGACACACCACACGGTCATAACCTCGAGTACATGACACAGATGTTTACCACCAAGGACACACCACACGGTCATGATCTTGAGTACATGACACATATGTTTACCACTAAGGACACACCACACGGACATGACCTCGAGTAAATGACACATATGTTTACCACCAGGAACACACTGTACTGTCATGGCCCCGAGTACATGACACAGAGGTTTACCACCAAGGACACCACACGGTCATGACCTCGAGTACATGATACAGAGGTTTACCACCAAGGACACACTACACGGTCATGGCCCCGAGTGAACTAAGCACACTCTTGTCCGTAGCAGTAGTATAGGTGATCAGCAGGAAAACGAGAACGAAGGATATTCTCCGCAAGTTGCTATACGCAGACAACCTGGTGGTTCTAGAGTACGGTGAGGCAGACGGTTGGTGGAATGGATATGTTTGTAATAAGGATGCTATCGTGAATTAAAAATATAAATTGTTGGTTCCTACGCCCTGTACTCTCTAGAGATTTCCATTGTATGTGTCCCATTTTACAATATCTCATTATGATACATTCCCCTTTGCTAACTTCCTTTCTAGCATTTTTGTATTTTTGCGTTATCCTCTTCATTTATGTTTGTACTTCGGTAAACTAATGGAATAGTTAATTTAAAATTTCCTGAAACAAATTTGTACCAAACAGCTTTATCGAAATCTGATTCCCTTTCTAATTTTATTTCATAAGCCTGAATATAGTTTTAACATAAAATAAAAATAACTCCTCTTCTTCCTATTCGATCTCTCCTAAACATTACGTATCCTGTCAGTCCTAATTCAGAATCTGTTATGTCTATGTTGCCCATAATTCGGTTATACCAATTATGTGAGAGTCACTATCTTCTAGCATGCTATTTAATTCTTTTTTCTTATTTACTATGCTACTTGCATTTAAAAACACGCATTTATAACCTGTTATATCTTCAGATATGTTTTCCTAATATTTTGTTATTGGTTTGTCTGTACTTGTTGCCTCTTGTTCTGCTTGAGGTACCTCTTAAGTAATCCCCCTGCGCTTCTAGTTTAAACAATGTTTACTAAAAAAATATGTGGTAGGTGAAAGGACGGAATTCACGCATATAGTCGGCATTGACCCGCGCAGTGTTTATCATTGTGGATATCCACTAATTTAAGCATTACCAGATGTAACAACTAAATTCAATATTCTTGTAATGATTTTATTTTATTACTGAATTCACTCCAGATGTTACATAGACTATTCACGCGCTACACATTTGGACATCAATGAACCGGATTTGCGATAGGCAAAATCAGTTGATGAGGGAGTTTTAACTACAGACGACCACATATAGGCTTCATTCAACTGAGTGGAAGGTCTCATGTGGGGACAGAGAACAAGAACCCACTGGCTGGCTGCACCGAGGACTCACAGAAAAGATAGTCGTATTTATGAAAAAGTTGATCTTATAAAGAGGAATCATGTGTCTAGACTTAACTTCGATGTTTGGCCCAAAGGTTGTTTGGCTACGGGGATCCAATGAACCTCCGGTTCTGTAATGGTTGACGAAAGCATATAAAACCACATAATATCAACCCTTCATGGCGAGTACAGAGCAGTGCCCACATACGAATACAACGGACTGGGATGTACAGAGCAGTGCCCACAGACGAATACAACGGACTAGGATGTACAGAGCAGTGCCCACAGACGAATACAACAGACTGGGATGTACAGAGCAGTGCCCACAGACGAATACAACAGACTGGGATGTACAGAGCAGTGCCCACAGACGAATACAACGAACTAGGATGGGTAAAACGGGAGCTAGGCGCGCACAATAATTATTTTTCATTGGAACAAAAAAAATGCAAGAAAACCTCTTCCTCTCTCTGTCTCTATCTGTCTGTCTGTCTGTAAGTATGTTCGTCTGTCAGACTGCCTTCTGTATATCTCTCTCCATCCCTCTCCAACACCGTGTCTGTATGTTTCCCTCCCACCCTCTCTACCTCCCTCCGTCCCTCCCTCGCTCCCCTCAATCCCTCCCTCCCATCCTCCCTCCCTGTCGCCCTCCCTCCTAATCGGTTCAGAGGGTCTGACTTCGCTGTAATTTAAGAGTAGCTTTTTAACAAAGAGATTCACATATATAAGCCACTTATATAATTTTATAAATGCTAAACACTTGAACATTTTTAAAATATATAATATCGATGTTTCCTTTTCCGAAAATGTAATTCATGGTGTTTTGTTATTACAAATATATTGTGTGATGTGTTCAATTAACATACATGGTATTTATGTTCAATTTATTATGCATTACATGTCACACTAAATACATTTAACTTTTGAAATTTCGGATAATAGTTTATTATACGTCGAAACGTGTCGTTTGAACATAATACACCAACTGTATACCTGTACAAGCGATGTCATCATTGATGGCAAATTGTCTGAAGCTCCAATATATTTCAGGGTTCGGTACTAGGGCCCAAATTCATATATTCCACGCACAAAGCCATTAGACGATACAGTGCACATTTCTACGCTACGTCTTCTTCAAGAACAGCAATAACAACATGGCTCGCCAACAACATGCTGAAATTTAATAAAGAAAAACTGGTACTCATAATGTTCAGGCCTGTAGGTTGTCGCGGGGGGGGGGTTGGTTAGGTGCGTTCACACCGCCCGTTGAGATAAAAGGGATACGCTTCGTCGAAACATTTGTTTGGGGTCAGAACTTTTGTTTAAGGTTTGGCTGAGATTAAAAAGTTCAAACACACACGCACGCACGCACGCACGCACGCACGCACCCCCCACACACGCACATATACATTTTTTGGGCCGCTGTTTCTGACTTTTGCAATTTTTTATTTTGTAAGTGCAATTTCGCCCACGTACATGTGCGCTGGCATGCGTAAGTGTACGCTGGCATACGTAAGTAAAAAGTGAATAATAAATTAATAACCCAATAACACATCTAAAGGGAGTAACATTTTATTGCAATTAATACATTGTTTATATGAATGTACACTGCCCAATGCTCTTTGCAATAATAAATGTGTATATTAATTACGATTATGCCTAATTTCTACCACCTCAACTATCATGTGTCACTACATAAAATACAACACTCTAGTTAACAAGATTTAACAAGATTTAACAAGATTTGCTATCCAAGCCAAAGGCCCAGATGGCAAGTGGACAAGGAAGCCATTGGCTTATCGAGAGTCCATCAATGTTAGAACAGAATCGACAGATGTATTCTCTCGGCGGATCGTGTTTCGACTACGACGGCACAGTATATTAGTAGTATACAGTCTGTATAACAAATATATCATGCTATATTATCATTATCAATGATTTTATTTCGAAATGAAGAATACCAACAAAGTGAAAGTACATACACAATAAACAATAACATAAAGCATTTTCAATAATCGTTTAGTCACGTGTCCATGTATGGATCGTGCTTATTAGGGCAGTTATTAAAATGTTTACTTAGACATGCACGGTTCTTTGCATGTAAAATCATATGTGACTTCTGATTATGGCAGTAACATTGTCTAATTGCTGCCCAGTCAACTAATGTGTCATATATGTCAATGAAGATAATATTATGTGATGGACACTATGGATGGACTATGAGTGATATACATTAATTTTGCATTAGGATTCTCACCAGGTTTTAAGGTTTTCTAAATAATTTTATTTACTTATTTATTTTTAAAGTAATTTTATTTATTTATTCAGTGTTTACACATGTGTGTTTATATTTAAATAGTATTTTATACCATGTGAATAGTTTTGTTATACCATGTACAGTGCATTGATCCATATAGTGTGAATTAGCGCTTTCAAACATGCTGTATTATTATTATTATATAAAACACAACACCCTAATTAGAATAGAATCGATATATGTATTGTATCAACAGGTGGTATAGTTACTGTGGCGAAACAGTACGTTTAATGTAGCTACCATGTTATTTCATCGTTTATCACTTGTTCTGATTTGGAACGTGGTTACCAAAGCAATTATTTCCATGCGTGTTTAGATATGCAAAGCTATATATATTACATCGACGGCTGGTGTTGCTGCTACAACGGCATAGTATATGTAGCAGAGCCTTAGGTACGTTTTACGTACGTATCCTGGTTTAGAAACTCGCTATTAAAGCAATTATTACCACGTGTGCGTATAGATGTACACAGTGCAGTGTTCCCTGAAAGTAAATATGTACGATAATATACTGATTACACCTGCACATTGCTACCCACCCAACTAATGTATCTGTATAAAACACAGCGCCCTAGTTCGAACATAATCGTCAGATGTGTTCTATCAACGGACGGTGTTGGTACTACGACGAAGCAGTGTATTTAATATATATAATGTTTGTTACGTGACCTAGTTTGGAGCTTGGTAATTAAAACAATTA
Source organism: Lamellibrachia columna (assembly GCA_963662155.1). Taxonomy (NCBI): domain Eukaryota; kingdom Metazoa; phylum Annelida; class Polychaeta; order Sabellida; family Siboglinidae; genus Lamellibrachia; species Lamellibrachia columna. Next base: position 44,410,458 of record OY759269.1, on the reverse strand, counting down.
CTATATATGTGTAAAGGTGTGAAAGGGTACTTTATCATACAGTTCAGTATACAGTCCTTGGGACTGGTTAACACGTTTTACACTTCACCCGCTGGCAGACCTGTTCATTCCAACACCAACTCGACTTCTTTAGGAAGCATTCAGCCACCCGGCAATTACTATGCGAAGAAAGTTGGTTCACATATTCACCTCTGTTTATAGACAGGTGCTCATGTATTCAGCTGAGCGAACTGTGACAACATGTATAATTAGATAGACGCAGTGTAATGATCTCTATAACTAAATGCGTACATTAATATTATGATTATGCGTATAATTGTGTATAATTGCTACCCAGTCAAGATAATGTGCCAATGCATCAAATCAACACCATGGTTAAATCGTAATTATCATACGTACTTTATCTACGGAGCGTGCTGCTACTATGACGGTAGTGTATATTTAACATATACATCATGTTATATAATCGATTAATCACGCGTTCGTGTATGGAACGTGTTTATTAACTCAATTATTACCATGTTTATTTAGAAAAGCGCATTGCAGTGTTCTCTGCTATAAATCCTATGTGAATTCTGATTATGAGAGTAACGTTGCCTAAATGCTTATTTACTAGTCAATTAATGCATCAAAAACAACACCAACACCACTGAATCGTTAGGTGTATCTTATATTTCGATGGTGTTGGCAAAAGGCAAAGCAGTATATTTACTGGATTCATCATGTTATATAATTGTTTATTCATATGTCCCAGTTTGGAATGCCAATATTTATTAGCTAAAGCTCTTCAGAATAAGCTAAAATGCTTATACTACACTATGGTAATGTTATTTTGTTGATATAACCTTCTTGCAAAGCTAAGTGAAAGTATGTAGCATAGAAATAACCATTGTTGCTGTTTGTCTTAGTCTCGTGACGTGTTGGAGTTGTCATTAATCATCCAGTGATTTGGCCCATGGTAGGGTTGTAACCAAGACGACGGTCCCATCCACGGCCAGAGAATCGTGTCGGGAACATCTGCCTCATCTCTGCTCTGTTGGTCTGGTAGAACAGTTGAGGCTGTCCTCTGAAAACGATATATAATTATATTTAATAGCAAAACATATAATTATTGATCGTTGAATACATAGGCGATACGTGACAAGTCTTTGATTTGTTTAACGACGAACGCAGCACCAAATATTCCCAATATGGCGACGTTTCGTCATAATGTCGGGCTTTTTTAGATCTTCACATAGTTGAAGACATTTGAACATAGTTGCAATTTTTCCTATTAATGCCATTCCAAAGTGAAGTGAAATCGTTATTCGCCAAATCGCTATTCTTGTGCGTGGCACTACACGGTTCATAAAGTTGGGTACTAAAAAGGGCGGACAAAAAGAAGTTGATATGTGGGTGTGGCGTCGTGTGCTCAGAGTAAGCAGGATCGACAGGTGCCTGAAGACAAGGACTGTTAGCAAAACTGACGTAACGAACACTTGAAAAACTTTGACATTGGAAGCGGCGAAGCCACAACCGGGTATTGATATCAATGGAAGGCGAAGTGGAGGGGAAGAACAAACCTAGCCGACGACGGGCCGTACGGGTTGACGACATAAGGTCGTCCGGAGGCGTGCGA
>OY759269.1:44363840-44401340 GCA_963662155.1 Lamellibrachia columna | reverse complement strand
TGCACAATGGTAATCACAACACAAAATAATTTGAAATTATGTAAAATATATTTGTTTTTGTCTAGTTTATCTATAAAAAACAATTAAGAAATATGACCCAATTTGTTTTATATAATTACCACAATGCCAAGATAAATAAAATATTCGTAAGATATAAACATATTGGGATTACATTAACCTACCTGGGGAAAGCGGAGCGAATGCAATGTGTGGCTCCGCGGTGAAAGATATTGCAGGCAGCGTTTCCGTTCGAACAGGATGGGTTGTCCTCGAATTGGGTTACAACGGCCGCCTGTGTTCTCGTGCACGGGCATTTTGGGAGGTTTCGCATATCCGGTAGATCTTTACTTTCTCCGACGTACCAGTCAATGCACTTATGTCCATACAGAGCATCGCCCACCTCACCCAGTCTCCGGCGAACTATTTCAATGGCGTTATTTGTTCCTCGGAGTTCTCCTCCAAGGTGTCGATTCAGAGTCCGCCAGGTGGCGCTAGTGTCACCTCGACGTACTAAATCTGTGACGTACATGTTCTGGTACCACATGGCGAAGTGGATCTCCGACCACAGAGACTTCACATTCCTGAATGGAAACACATATGCCTGTTTTTTTATGTTCTTATGTTGTACTTATCGACAAGTAAAAGGTATTGCGCCACAAACGTCACTATGGTTGCATTGACCGTATGCGTATAACTTTATTGAACTAGCTCAAACTGTCAAAGTAGATAAGCTATGGTATGCTTTTAGTCGCTTGTGATTGAATACCGTGATAACTTACTCAGATATAGTACTCTCTTTTCTCTAAACATTAGTAGTTTTCCTCAATCTGGTATTGGCCACGTTTACTAAACACTAAACAAATAAGGCATAACAAACCGACAAAAAAGTTTGAAGTACGCCTTATTTTATTCAATATACCATAAAATGTTAGGCAGTTTCTAATCAGTTAGCAATTTCAGTAGTGAACAGTTGGATCGGTGCCTCGATAAGCCCGTTTAAACAAGTGGTCATGGCCATGGTGATGGTCATGTTTTGTCTTTATACGAATACTAATCATTGTCATTAGGGGTTTACTAACTTACATTGCAAAGTCAGTATTTGCCTCCCGTAGTCGCACCGCGCCGACAAAGCCAGATGTTAGCGTGGGGGACACCTTCAGATCTACCGGCAGCCTCAAGCTGCCCACATTCTCCGCCGATCTCACCAGAGGTACCACCTCTCTCAGAATGTCAGTGTGATCGTGACCATACCTAGAACACATGCAAATGTCAGTGTGATCGTGACCATACCTAGAACACATGCAAATGTCAGTGTGATCGTGACCATACCTAGAACACATGCAAATGTCAGTGTGATCGTGACCATACCTAGAACACATGCAAATGTCAGTGTGATCGTGACCATACCTAGAACACATGCAAATGGGCTAGGGCGAGTACCTACGTTCGCACATATGAATGCGTATGTATGTCCATGAAAGTACGGGTAAGATGGAAAACGAACAGGCCAGAACACACGCGTCACGGATTTAGTACGACGAGGTGACACTAACGCCACCTAGCGGACTCTGAATCGACACTTGGAGAACTTCAAAGAGCAAACAATGCCATTGAAATAGTTCGCCGGAGACTGGGTGCGACCAAAGCTTTGAAAGGGAAAGAACGCCTCTGGACTAACATACGCACGCACGGACGCACGGACGCACGCACGCACGCTCGCACACGCACATATATATATATATATATATATATATATATATATATATATATATATATATATATATACATACATATATATATATATACATATACATACATACATATATATATACATATATATATATATATATATACATATATATATATATTATATATATATATATATATATATATATATATATATATATATATATATATATATATATATATATATATATATATATACATGTATATATATACATATATACATATATATACATATATACACATATATATATATATATATATATATATACATATATATATATATATATATATATATATATATATATATATGTATATATATATATATATATATATATATATATATATATATATATATATATATATATATATATATGTATATATATATATATATATATCATGCAGCATGCACGTTGTTAAGATATATTGATTTCAAGTGAGTTACTTACCTGAACACAACGAAATCAACATCTACGCGTGTAGCGTTGAAATATGAGGGTGACCAAGAGATCTCAAGTGGTTTGTTTAAATCACCCCACGCAATGTTGTCTTTGTTTACGAGAACGACAGGCTCTTTTGTGCCTTCGCGAACTGCAAATGGCATACATCATATATATTTATATATATATATATATATATATATATATATATATATATATATATATATATATATATATATATATATATATTTATTTATATCGCACCTATGTAAATGCACACATGCACACGCACGCACGCACGCGCGCACGCACGCACGCACGCACGCGCGCACGCGCGCACGCACGCACGCACGGTCATTTAACTATTTTGACTGTCAAACACTGAATTTATGATTTCATAACTGATTGTCAAATTGTGTTTAGTCAGCTTGATGTTCGAATAAACAAGAGACCTTTCGTTTCAAAACATATTAAGCCAAATCATTAAAAATATATTACTATTAATAAATTTGTTTTATTATATATGGATATACCTCTCTGAAGCATATAATCTCTAAAAAATGCAAATTATACAAACATTTTATATAAATCAGAAATATACTTCTTCATAGTACGAAATGAAATAGATCGACCAGATATTTACCAAGAGTAAATATTCCGGCGTCGGTGTAGTTCTGTCCACCATTGGCAGATAACGCTACTGGAATTTGCCCTGTTTGAAGTAACATAGGAAGTACACACTGCGCGTGCGTGTGATCTATGACGTCAGCTGGCACCACAATGTCGTTGAACTTGCACACAACGTTAGAAGTGTTTATCAGGTCGGCGAAACATTCGCCAAAAACCGTCACTGTCATGCCTCCCAGCATGGAACCATAGGTAGGACTAACCCATAGCGAACCTAAATTAAAGTAGAAATGTGATAAAATGATAGCAAGATCAACACAAGTAATCCACAATAAATGCAATGGCGGATCTAGGGGGTTTGGTGCGCACGCCCCCGTCTTCATTCAGAATGCATCATTTCAAGCACGCCAAAACACATTTCTGGTGCATGCCCACACCTCGGTAGCATGAGAGTGCCCCTGATCAAATCCTAGATCCGCCCCAAAACTACTTCGGCTTAAACAGTGCAAGCAGCGCATATGCTACTTACCCCAACATGAAGTCTGCATGCCGTCCCAGGTACCGCCAACAGTGCACTGTCGTCGAGTCGAACCAGTCAGACGTAATCCATCGTTACAGGAGAAGGTGGCAACGGCATCAACGACCGAGCTGATGCAGCTCTTGACTCCGCAAGACGGTGTCTTCAGGGAACTGCAGTGGATTTCTGCAAATAATTACTCTGTGATAAATCTGTCGAATAGGTATGTAGCTAAATGACCTATAATGTCCATCCTGAGTGAGTGTGTGTGAGTGCGTGCTTGCGTGCGTGCATGCATATATGTGTGTACGCGTGTGTGTATCATGCGACACGTCATGCAAATGTCGTTAAACGTGGATCCCGGCGCAAATTGAAACAAGCTATGTACTTTTAACGAGAAAAAATATGCCCTATTTCTAGACGATTTGCGTCAATAGCATCTTGCTTAGCAACGAGGCCCGTCAAAGTAGCAAACATGGCCATATTTCTTCGTTGCATTTCTAGCCCAAAGATTTATTTGTGGGCAAGGTTGTTTCAGCGAGAGCAGAATGTGGGAAAGTTTGATCTAGCAGATGTATGCCTTCCTAATACTTTGATGTACATATGTAGACTAACTGGTTGTTCAGGCGAAGATAATTAAGAGTGTGACGACGTTAAACTCTGGATCGGTTAATTCATTATGATACATACATAAAATAGTATGTGTTATTTTAATTTCTTTACGTTAATGCTGTATGTGTCTAAGGAAATAAACATGGAAACCAAACATAACACCATAATGCATATTTTTTAAACTCAACCTTTGATATTTTACTATCCTGTTTTCTGCAAAAATTTTCACATATCTCTCATTCCCAAGTATTCGTCGGACACCCGCGTTTTTAAACATCCTCGAACAAAGGACTGGTGTGTGAAAGAATGAATGAATGAATAAAAGAATGAATGAATTAATATTTATTTCTACGTAAGCAATTTGTACATGCCTGTATTTTTAAGAGTCAATATTTTACATTTCTTGTGGACAGTTGATATATATATATATATATATATATATATATATATATATATATATATATATATATATATATATATATATATATATATATATATATATATATATATTAAACACTGTCCCCATTCTTGTCATTGCTGCAGATCTTGTTGCCGTTTGATTGTGTCTCCAAAGAGCCAGATAGAGTATCTACAGAGAAATCTTGACAACAACATGGCTGCTTTGTTTTACACGACTAGGTATTAAACAATTATAATTACATTGTCAAAATCGGTGCGACGTAAGAAAACGTCAGATAGTTGTTACAGTTAGAAATATATGAAGACTATATTTGCAAGGTAGTGTGACAGAAGCTTCAAACAAACCAACTTGCACAGTTAAACCCTAATACGGTGATGTGGTGTACTTTAAAAATGCAACAATGTTTGCTCCCGCTGAGCCACTCCAACGCTAGAATCAAACTGGTTTGAGACATGCAAGGTCTACTATGACATTGATGCTTGCATTGGCATGTATCACCGAAGGCATGAAAGGAACTCAACTATATCTGGTGATCGTTTTATATTCTTCTCCAAAGCCTTCAAGTACATCCACCGGGAATTAATATTTGATATATTTGATGGCCTATGAAATATCACCATCCAGTGTAGAACTGGAGAAAGCTTATCAAACTGGCATGTACAATATCGAAGATTGGATCGATGGATGCTACACTCGGAGTCTGTCAGATGACAGAACCATATGACCAAAGCCCAGCTACATGGTGAACATTGTCGACAGTGCTAACAGGGAAACGACATTTTGGGATGAATTAATGGGTCGTCGCAACGCACCCAGTTATTAATTAAACATAACTTGTCTCTAAACAAGTGATACTTTGGTAGATTTATTCACAAGTTGTTACAGGCCAGCTAAAGTAAAGACTAATAGTAGTAACAATTCATACAAGCACTCTAAAACAAATATGTTTTGTGTTACTCTACTCACCATCACATGTGGCATCGGTGCCGTTCCAAACGCCAGTCTCCATACAACTTCTCTGTGCATAACCGCTTAGTCGAAATCCGTAGTCGCATGAGAACATCACAACCGAGTCGAGGACGTCATTGCTGCTCAATATATTACCATTTAAAGGTGCCGCCAAATAACCGCAGTGGATCTCTACAAACAAATATTATGGCTCTCCTGGTTATTTACAAAAAGTTGCAAGATGTGTGTAAGGATTAAACAAATCTTACATAAAAAAATTAGCAAAACGTTCAATCTATACCGCGCCCTCCAACATTCCTTGCTCAGAGCGCGTTATACTTTGCCCACGACAGCACTGTTCAAACAAGCACCATGTCAACTTCAATTAAAGCACCCAGTCACGCTGCAATTCCTTCCTGAATCCTCGTCATTCTTATCATTCTCATAATCACTGGGATATCAGCGTGTATCTCCAGATACCAGTTTATACATCTATGTGAACAGGGGCAAAGTGGGGTGAACGAAATTGTCCAAATTTCCCAATGCAATGTAAACTTTGCATTAATAACATAATTAAAAACAATCATGTAATGGGAGAATCAACCGACCGACACAGTCAGTTTCTGGACCGTTCCAATTCTCGGTTTCCGTGCATGTTCGTTGCATGGAAACAGTTAATCGGTATCCGCGATCACAAGTGAGTCCACCACATCATTGCTGGCGAGCTGACTGCCGTTTGACGGCATGACGATGGGACCACAATGGATCTCCGCAAACAAATTGCAAAATACAGGACATCACTGTGTTATTCATTTGCTCGTTTATTAAAAACAAATAATCTGTTCAACCCATATTGTCATAGTTAAAATGGCAATAATTTTTAATTGCATGTATTTCTAAGATTAATACGCTACAGCATAATTACCAGATTCACTCTAGTGAAACGTACACTGACCTACACACGTCGCTACTTCACCGTCCCAAGTCTCCTGATCCGTGCAATTCCGCAGAGCCGAACCGTTTAGGCGAAATCCGTAGTCGCAGGAGAACGTTACAACTGAATCGACGACGTCATTGCTGCCGATCTTACTGCCATTTGTCGGCGTCTTCAAAGAGCCACAGTGAATCTCTACATGTAAATGATAACAACACAAATAAATAATGGAAATGCTTCTCCATCCGACTTAATTAATACTTAATGCTGCTAGCAACGTTGATCAAACATCTGAAACATAATATTTAATACGGCTAAGTGAACTGGGGCATAACGTGCAAAACTGCCCCTTAAACAAGGTTTGTCATAAAGATGACATGTTTTATTAAAACACGTCTTTCTACATAATCATGTTTTCCACTTGTCTCTCTACATATGAACTTATATAAAGCGCCTCGATGTCTAAATTGCTATATCTAATGCGTATTTCAAAACACCACCCGATTGTTGTCGCTTTAGACATTTCATGTTACACATGTTGGCGATTCAGAAGGATTACTATTATCTGCCCTTTTAACATGCAACATTTTCTGCTCAATATATTACCATTTAACGGTGCCGCCAAATAACCGCAGTGGATCTATACAAACAAATATTATGGCTCTCCTGGTTATTTACAAAAAGTTGCAAGATGTGTGTGAGGATTAAACAAATCTTACATAAAAAATTAGCAAAACGTTCAATCTATACCGCGCCCTCCAACATTCCTTGCTCAGAGCGCGTTATACTTTGCCCACGACAGCACTGTTCAAACAAGCACCATGTCAACTTCAATTAAAGCATCCAGTCACGCTGCAATTCCTTCCTGAATCCTCGTCATTCTTATCATTCGCATAATCACTGGGATATCAGCGTGTATCTCCAGATACCAGTTTATACATCTATGTGAACCGGGGCAAAGTGGGGTGAACGAAATTGTCCAAATTTCCCAATGCAATGTAAACTTTGCATTAATAACATAATTAAAAACAATCATGTAATGAGAGAATCAACCGACGGACACAGTCAGTTTCTGGACCGTTCCAATTCTCGGTTTCCGTGCATGTTCGTTGCATGGAAACAGTTAATCGGTATCCGCGATCACAAGTGAGTCCACCACATCATTGCTGGCGAGCTGACTGCCGTTTGACGGCATGACGATGGGACCACAATGGATCTCCGCAAAAAAATTGCAAAATACAGGACATCACTGTGTTATTCATTTGCTCGTTTATTAAAAACAAATAATCTGTTCAACCCATATTGTCATAGTTAAAATGGCAATAATTTTTAATTGCATGTATTTCTAAGATTAATACGCTACAGCATAATTACCAGATTCACTCTAGTGAAACGTACACTGACCTACACACGTCGCTACTTCACCGTCCCAAGTCTCCTGATCCGTGCAATTCCGCAGAGCCGAACCGTTTAGGCGAAATCCGTAGTCGCAGGAGAACGTTACAACTGAATCGACGACGTCATTGCTGCCGATCTTACTGCCATTTGTCGGCGTCTTCAAAGAGCCACAGTGAATATCTACATGTAAATGATAACAACACAAATAAATAATGGAAATGCTTCTCCATCCGACTTAATTAATACTTAATGCTGCTAGCAACGTTGATCAAACATCTGAAACATAATATTTAATACGGCTAAGTGAACTGGGGCATAACGTGCAAAACTGCCCCTTAAACAAGGTTTGTCATAAAGATGACATGTTTTATTAAAACACGTCTTTCTACATAATCATGTTTTCCACTTGTCTCTCTACATATGAACTTATATAAAGCGCCTCGATGTATAAATTGCTATATCTAATGCGTATTTCAAAACACCACCCGATTGTTGTCGCTTTAGACATTTCATGTTACACATGTTGGCGATTCAGAAGGATTACTATTATCTGCCCTTTTAACATGCAACATTTTCTGCTCAATATATTACCATTTAACGGTGCCGCCAAATAACCGCAGTGGATCTATACAAACAAATATTATGGCTCTCCTGGTTATTTACAAAAAGTTGCAAGATGTGTGTGAGGATTAAACAAATCTTACATAAAAAATTAGCAAAACGTTCAATCTATACCGCGCCCTCCAACATTCCTTGCTCAGAGCGCGTTATACTTTGCCCACGACAGCACTGTTCAAACAAGCACCATGTCAACTTCAATTAAAGCATTCAGTCACGCTGCAATTCCTTCCTGAATCCTCGTCATTCTTATCATTCGCATAATCACTGGGATATCAGCGTGTATCTCCAGATACCAGTTTATACATCTATGTGAACCGGGGCAAAGTGGGGTGAACGAAATTGTCCAAATTTCCCAATGCAATGTAAACTTTGCATTAATAACATAATTAAAAACAATCATGTAATGAGAGAATCAACCGACGGACACAGTCAGTTTCTGGACCGTTCCAATTCTCGGTTTCCGTGCATGTTCGTTGCATGGAAACAGTTAATCGGTATCCGCGATCAAAAGTGGGTCCACCACATCATTGCTGGCGAGCTGACTGCCGTTTGACGGCATGACGATGGGACCACAATGGATCTCCGCAAACAAATTGCAATATACAGGACATCACTGTGTTATTCATTTGCTCGTTTATTAAAAACAAATAATCTGTTCAACCCATATTGTCATAGTTAAAATGGCAATAATTTTTAATTGCATGTATTTCTAAGATTAATATGCTACAGCATAATTACCAGATTCACTCTAGTGAAACGTACACTGACCTACACACGTCGCTACTTCACCGTCCCAAGTCTCCTGATCCGTGCAATTCCGCAGAGCCGAACCGTTTAGGCGAAATCCGTAGTCGCAGGAGAATGTTACAACTGAATCGACGACGTCATTGCTGCCGATCTTACTGCCATTTGTCGGCGTCTTCAAAGAGCCACAGTGAATCTCTACATGTAAATGATAACAACACAAATAAATAATGGAAATGCTTCTCCATCCGACTTAATTAATACTTAATGCTGCTAGCAACGTTGATCAAACATCTGAAACATAATATTTAATACAGCTAAGTGAACTGGGGCATAACGTGCAAAACTGCCCCTTAAACAAGGTTTGTCATAAAGATGACATGTTTTATTAAAACACGTCTTTCTACATAATCATGTTTTCCACTTGTCTCTCTACATATGAACTTATATAAAGCGCCTCGATGTCTAAATTGCTATAACTAATGCGTGTTTCAAAACACCACCCGATTGTTGTCGCTTTAGACATTTCATGTTACACATGTTGGCGATTCAGAAGGATTACTATTATCTGCCCTTTTAACATGCAACATTTTCTGCTAAATATATTACCATTTAACGGTGCCGCCAAATAACCGCCGTGAATCTCTACAAACAAATATTATGGCTCTCCTGGTTATTTACAAAAAAGTTGCAAGATGTGTGTAAGGATTAAACAAATCTTACATAAAAAATTAGCAAAACATTCAATCTATACCGCGCCCTCCAACATTCCTTGCTCAGAGCGCGTTATACTTTGCCCACGACAGCACTGTTCAAACAAGCACCATGTCAACTTCAATTAAAGCATCCAGTCACGCTGCAATTCCTTCCTGAATCCTCGTCATTCTTATCATTCTCATAATCACTGGGATATCAGCGTGTATCTCCAGATACCAGTTTATACATCTATGTGAACCGGGGCAAAGTGGGGTGAACGAAATTGTCAAAATGTCCCAATGCAATATACACTTTGTATTAATAACATAATTAAAAACAATCATGTAATGGGAGAATCAACCGACCGACACAGTCAGTTTCTGGACCGTTCCAATTCTCGGTTTCCGTGCATGTTCGTTGCATGGAAACAGTTAATCGGTATCCGCGATCACAAGTGAGTCCACCACATCATTGCTGGCGAGCTGACTGCCGTTTGACGGCATGACGATGGGACCACAATGGATCTCCGCAAACAAATTGCAATATACAGGACATCACTGTGTTATTCATTTGCTCGTTTATTAAAAACAAATAATCTGTTCAACCCATCATGCTGTCAGTCGCTGTGCGACAAAGACTGCTTTCATTTCTTGACCGCCGCACTCCATTTAGTTCTCTGATGTGAGAGTGATGTCCATGAGTCGGTCTTTATGTCTCTCAGCTTGAGGTTTCTCTTGATGGTATCCTTGAACCGGAGACGAGGGCGTCCTCTCTGTCTGTGACCAGAAGACAATTGAGAGTAGAGGATCTGCTTTGGTAGTCTGTCTGATGACATCATGAGGTGTCCAGTCCACAGGAGATTCTTTTTGATCAGAAGATCTTCCATAGAGGGCAGCCCTATCCGACCGAGTATTTCCTTGTTTGTCACTTTGTCCTTCCAGGTTAGCCTCATGATCGAACGCAGATGTCGCATCATGAAGGCATGCAGCTTTTTCATCTGTCGTCTGTACACTGTCCAGGCCTCGGCTCCGTATAGTAAGGTGGATAGCACAATTGCACGGTGGATCTTGCCTTTGACTCGCGTGGACACATGGTGGTTGTTCCAGAGTCTCTGGCGTAATCGGCCGAAAGATGCGCTAGCCTTGGCCATCCTCCTCTGTATTTCAGCATCAATGCGTCCATCACTTGATATAGTGCTTCCGAGGTAGGTGAATTCCGGAACAGAGTTCAGCTTGTTTCCATCAACCATGATATCCTCCTCTCGGGTTCTTGTAGAGTTGGGTTGGTACAGCACTTCCGTCTTCTTGATGTTAATATTCAGGCCGAACTTCTTTGATGCATCGGAGAAAGCATCCACTATTCTCTGGATCTCTTCAGCGGAGTGGGCGACCAGTGCACTGTCATCTGCGTATAGCAGCTCTCTCACAAGTATCTGGGTAGTCTTGGACTTCGCTCTGAAGTGTGCGACGTTGAAGAGGTCAGCGCTCTGTCTAGACTGTATATAGACGACATCTCCCATGCCTCGGAAAGCCTCGACAAGCATTGCTGATAGGAAGATGGAGAAGAGCGTGGGGGCCAGTACACAGCCTTGCTTGACACCATTGGTAACACCGAACGTTTCCGAGGCTTCCCCTCCAACACTCACATTCGCCATCATTCCCGTATGTAGAGCCTCGATCATGGTTGTGAATTTCTCTGGGCATCCATATTTCCTCAGTAGCTGCCATAGCCCGGTCCTTCCGACTGTATCAAACGCCTTCGTGAAGTCGACAAATACTATATATAGTGGTCGGTCCTGCTCAATGCACTTTTCTTGTAGTTGTCGAAGCAAAATATCATGTCCGCTGGGCTCCGGTTGGATCTGAAGCCACACTGTGTCTCCGGAACTACTTCTGGTGTTATGTGAATAGATAGTCTGTCGAGCAGGATCCTGGCGAAGATCTTGCCTGCTATGGAAAGAAGAGAGATTCCTCTGTAGTTCCCACAGTCTGTTCGATCTCCTTTCTTGTAGATGGTTACAATGCTGGCATCCTTCCACGCTTGTGGTACAGAACCATCCTCCCAGGCTTTGGTGATTAATTGGTGCAGTATGTTGGACAGATTGTCTCCTCCGTGCTTCCATACTTCAGCAGGAATTCCATCACCCCCAGGTGCTTTGCCACCTTTCAGGCCGGCGATTGCTCTAGCCATCTCATCCATGTTTGGAATCTCATCAAGGCATGTGTTGGTAATGCGCTGCTGGATGTTGACAAGAGCTTCATGTTCTATGTCGCCAGGGACGTTGAGTAGTTTTTGGAAGTGTTCACTTCTTCTTGCCACAACTCTCTTGCTGTCGGAGAAGGTCTCCATTCCATCTGTTGACTTCAGGTGAACAGGTCCCTTTTTCGCGGGTCCCCACACTTCCTTCAGTCCATTGTAGAAGCCCTTCATGTCGTTTCTGTCTGCAGATCTCTGCAGCTCCTCTGCCTTCATTTCCCACCATTCTGACTTCAGGGCACGGGTGCGTTTTTGTAGCAGTCTGCAGGCATCTTTGTACGCTGCAGTGGTGGATCTAGTACTCCTGGTCTGCAACACTCTCTGGTGGGATTGGTCTCTTCTGCTCATTAGATTTTGTAGCTCCTGATCGTTGGGGTCGAACCAGTCCTGGTGTTTTCTGTCTGGCTTGCCGAGAAATGTTTTAGCTGTGTTGTATACTACCTGTTGCAGAGCTGCCCATTCCTCATCTGGTGTTGAGCTTTCCTTCTCCTCCCATTGGGCGAGAGCGCTGTCCATCTCCTGCTCGAAGCTCTCCCTATGACTGATGGTACGTAGTTTTGCTGTGTTTAGCTTGGTCGGTTTTCTTACCCCTTGTCTGTTGTGCTTTTGTCGTACTCTAAATGCCACTTTTGACCTCAGCATATGGTGATCGGTCCAGCAGTTAGCTCCACGCATGGCTCGAGTACTGTGGATGTCCATCTTATCCCGACACCTCGTGATGATGAAGTCGATCATATGCCAGTGTCTGGAACGAGGATGCATCCAGGTGGTCTTGCGTTCATCCTTCTGCTTGAACACGGTGTTCGTCACTATCAGTTCGAACTCAGAGCACAAAGCCAGTAGAAGCTCGCCATTGGAGTTGCGTTTCCCGATCCCATATTTGCCCATGACCATGGTCCATTTGTCATTGTCTCTTCCTATCCTTGCGTTGAAGTCTCCTATCAGCAGTAGCTTATCGGTACGAGGGATGTCTCTGAGCGTACTTGACAGCTGGTTGTAGAAAGCCTCCTTGTTATCATCCGGGTTTGTCATTGTTGGAGCGTAAACACTGATAATTGTAGCATAGTTGTCCTTGCTCAGAGGTAGTCTCATCATCATGATTATGTCACTTACCGGCCGTGGCATTTCTGTCAGCATTGTCACGATGTCCTTCTTTATAGCAAAGCCCACTCCAGCCTCCCTTCTCTCTCCTTTGGGTTTGCCACTCCAGAAGAAAGAGTATTCCAAGTCATTAAGACAACCAGACTCTGAGAACCTTGTTTCGCACAGGGCGGCAATGTCTATATTGTACATGGCGAGTTCCATTGCTACTAGTGCAGTACGTCTTTCCGGTCGGTCGGCTACTTCTCGGTCGAGGAGAGTCCTGACGTTCCATTGAGCGATTGATAGTTGTTCTCTTCTTCCTAGCTGATTTTTCACTGTCGACGGAAGATGAGGTCGAGCAGCGCGGTCCTTGGTAACCCGGGCGACGACCGGTCCGGTATGGTAATTCGTGCGGTTGTGCATTTCATGAGAGCTGCTTGCAAAAAGTGTTGAAGTGCTGCTGGCTTTTGCAAGTTACTAGCAGCACTCTCTCGGGGAGCAAATAGAGGTCTCACACCGGCAAGAACACGTCAAGACAGGCGCGAACTATTTATTCCTGCAGTGGCTGGTCGGGAGATGTTGGGAGTTCCATTCATCAACCACCCTTGATGCTGCCACAATGACATGGTTTTCTGTTAGGGTTTGCTCCCTTAGCCTTCGGTTCTGTCGAGAACCTGTATCACAAGGCAGTGATTTTCAACTCTGCAATGCAGGGGCGTCAAACTCCCTGAGGTATTGTAGTACCAGAGGTACTGTAATACTTGCATACATACAAATTCAACCCATATTGTCATAGTTAAAATGGCAATAATTTTTAATTGCATGTATTTCTAAGATTAATATGCTACAGCATAATTACCAGATTCACTCTAGTGAAACGTACACTGACCTACACAATTCGCTACTTCACCGTCCCAAGTCTCCTGATCCGTGCAATTCCGCAGAGCCGAACCGTTTAGTCGAAATCCGTAGTCGCAGGAGAACGTTACAACTGAATCGACGACGTCATTGTTGCCGATCTTACTGCCATTTGTCGGCGTCTTTAAAGAGCCACAGTGAATCTCTACATGTAAATGATAACAACACAAATATATAATGGAAATGCTTCTCCATCCGACTTAATTAATACTTAATGCTGCTAGCAACGTTGATCAAACATCTGAAACATAATATTTAATACAGCTAAGTGAACTGGGGCATAACGTGCAAAACTGCCCCTTAAACAATATTTGTCATAAAGATGACATGTTTTATTAAAACACGTCTTTCTACATAATCATGTTTTCCACTTGTCTCTCTACATATGAACTTATATAAAGCGCCTCGATGTCTAAATTGCTATATCTAATGCGTGTTTCAAAACACCACCCGATTGTTGTCGCTTTAGACATTTCATGTTACACATGTTGGCGATTCAGAAGGATTACTATTATCTGCCCTGTTAACATGCAACATTTTCTCCACTGTGTAAACAGACTGACCAACACAGATGGCTTCTGTTCCGTTCCAGTTTCCGTCATTCGTGCAACTTCGCTGAGCTGAGCCATCAAGGCGAAATCCGTAGTCACACGAAAATGTCGCGACTGAGTCGGCGACATCAGTATTGCTGTTCTGTCTGCCATTTGACGGCGTCTTCAAAGAGCCACAGTGCAACACTGCAAAGATATTACATACAACGGTTCACTGCCGTTCTCTGTAAAACCGATACAAGCATAGCAATGCTTAACTGTAATTTTTTTCACACATTAAATAAGATAACATTTTATCTGATTTTGTGGCAATGCATGATATTGCATGTACATACACAAATAAATCAGTATAGCGCATTTAATAGATAAGCTAACCGGAACAGACGGCTTCTTCACCGCTCCAAAGTTTTTCTTCCGTGCAAATTCGCTGTGCCGATCCATTTAAGACAAATCCGTAGTTACAGGAGAACGTAGCTACGGACTGGATAATATCACTGTCGCCATTCTTGCTACCGTCAACTGGCGTCAACAATGTTCCGCACCACGGGATTCCTGCAAAGAAATCATAAAAAGATCGTATTTTAAACCTATACTGCTAGCAATGTTGAACAGACATCTGAAACAATGTATTTAATATAGGGGCACAACTTACAAAACGGGCCCCTTAAACATGATTTGTCATAAAGTTTAATTTTTGTATTAAAACATTTATTTTTTCTATATAATCATCTTCTCCACTTGTCTAACTACACCTTTATCTTTCAAAACACCATCCGACTGTTGTCGCTTACAAAAAGTCATGTTGCACATGTTGGCGAGTCAGAAGAATTAATTTTGTCTGCATTTATCGGCATTTTCACCACTGTTATAAATAGACTGACCAACACAGGTGGACTATAGATAAATACCTATCTAATAACTTCACAATGAAATAATGTTAACACAGTGATAATAACATTAGCCCAATCATTATAAAAGGAAAATCAACTGACACAATCACTTTCTGGATCAGTCCAATTTCCCGTTAACGTGCATATTCGCTTCGTGGAACCAATTAGTCGGTATCCGCGATCGGAAGAGAAGTTCGCATCAGAGTCCACAATATCAATGCTAACGATCTGACTGCCGTTTGACGGCGTGACCTTTGTGTTGTTCAAGTGTTCGTTTATAAAAAAAGTACAATCTGTTCAACTCATACTGTCATAGTTAAACTGGCAATAATATTTAATTGCATGTATTTAAAAGATTAACGTACTACAGCATATTTACCTGATTCACTCTATTGAAACGTATACTTACCTACACACATTGCAACTTCCCCGTCCCAAGTCTCCTGATCCGTGCAATTAAGCAGAGCCGAACCGTTTGGGCGAAATCCGTAGTCGCAGGAGAATGTTACAACTGAATCGACGACGTCATTGCTGCCGATCTTACTGCCATTTGTCGGCGTCTCCAAAGAGCCACAGTGAATTTCTACATATAAATAATAACAACTAAGTAAATAATGAAAATGCTTCTCCACCGAACTTAATTATATTTTCAACCCACACCGCTTGCAATGTTGATCAAACATCTGAAACATTATATTTAATATAGGGGAACAACGTTCGAAACGGGTGGGGGGCGTTTTGCTCGTTTTTAAGCAAGATTTGTCATAAAGTTGAATTTTTATTAAAATATTTCTATCTATATAATGATTTTCTCCACTTGTCTCACTACACTTGTACTCATATAGAGCGCCTTGTTGTCTAAATATCTATATCTAAGGGTTTTTTAAAAACACCATCCGATTGTTAGTGCTTTAAAAATGTCATGTTGCACATGTTGGCAATTCAGAAGGACTAATTTTTTTGCCCTGTTAACCTGGAACATTTTCTCCACTGTGCAAATACATTGACCAACACAGGTGGAATATTGATAAAGACCTTTTTAATGACTTCCCAAACCAATAATGTTAACACAGTAGTAATAACGTTAGTACAATCATTGTAAATGGAAAATCAACTGACACAATCACTTTCTGGATCAGTCCAATTTCCCATTTCCGTGAATATTCGTTGCATGGAACCAGTTAGTCGGTATCCGCGATCGGAAGAGAAGGTCGCATCAGCGTCCACAATATCATTGCTAGCGATCTGACTGCCGTTTGACGGCGTGACCTTTGTGTTGTTCAAGTGTTCGTTTATAAAAAATAAATAATCTTCACCTCATACTGTCATAGTTAAGTTGGCAATAATATTTAATTGCACGTATTTAAAAAATTAATATACTACAGCTTACTTACCGGATTCACTCTAGTGAAACGTACACTGACCTACACACGTGGCTACTTCCCCGTCCCAAGTCCCCTGATCCGTGCAATTCCGCAGAGATGAACCGTTTAGGCGAAATCCGTAGTCGCAGGAGAACGTTACAACTGAATCGACGACGTCATTGCTGCCGATCTTACTGCCATTTGTCGGCGTCTCCAAAGAGCCGCAGTGAATCTCTGCATGTGAATAATAATAACTAGGAAAATGATGGAAATGTAGACCAAACGTCTGAAACACTAGACTTAATATAGTGGAACAACATGCAAAACGGGCCCCTTAAGCAATATTAGTCATAAAGTTGGCTTTAAAAGAAAGCATTTTTTTCTATATAATAATTTTCTTCACTTGTCTCACTACATGTGTACTTATGTAAAGTGCCGTGTTGTCTAAATTTCTATATCTAAAGGGTGTTTCAAAACACCACTCGATTGTTGTCGCTTTAAACATTTGAAGTTGTACATGTTGGCGATTCAGAAGGATTAATGTTGTATGCCCTTTTAACATGCAGCATTTTTTTCCACTGTTGTAAATAGACTGACCAACACAGGTGGCTTCTATTCCGTTCCAGTCTCCGTCATTCGTGCAACTTCGCTGAGTCGAACCATCAAGGCGAAATCCGTAGTCGCACGAAAACGTCGCAACTGAGTCGACAACATCTGTGTTGTTGTTCTTTGTCTAGATTATGTGACTGTCTGTCCACATCTCTGTATGTGCTTTTATTTTGTATAACTGTATTTCAGGGACTTTATTTCTCAGACCCAATTACATTAATTTCTACATTACAATTTACTGACCAACACAGCTGGCGTCTGTGCCGTTCCAAGTTCCATCTTCCGTGCACCAGCGCTGCTCGGAGCCGGTTAAGTGGTATCCAAAATCGCAAGAGAAGTTCGCGACCGAACCAACGGAAATACTGCCGGTGTTCGTGCTTCCGTGCGCGAGAGGTCCATTGCAACAGAGTACAGCTGCAAGATAAACCGATAATTGGTATGCATATTGTTTTTTGTTTGTCTCTTAAGGTGGCTGGGGAGGCTTACGTTTCATGTCCTACTTATAATATGTAAGAATATTGGCGTAAATAATCAGGCGGTATTAAAAGCATATTTCGACATGTTTGTTTACCTATGGTTTATAAGTGTGTATATAGGAGTACCACCACCACCACCACTGCCACAATAGGAGCACTACCACCACCACCACTGCCACAATAGGAGTACCACCACCACCACCACTGCCACAATAGGAGCACTACCACCACCACCACTGCCACAATAGGAGCACTACCACCACCACCACTGTCACTATATGAGTACCACCACCACTACCAGTACGTCATCATCAGATGTTACATAATCGTGTGATCGAAATCATATGGTCGACATAGGCTACTGCAGTACACTTATTCACTACTTATATACGTATACTGGTCAAGCCGTGAGGTTACGCTCGTGTTATATCAGCCGGATTGGCGAACGAGTTACTAACATCCATCGATGGTGATGACACATGTGTCAGTTCGGAACATCCATCGGCCTTGAACTTCAACATTAGTCGTGGATGTAATGTTGAGTATTTCACTCGTGGAAGATCCAGGAACGTAGATGAAACGCTCCCTATTCATTTCAAAAATGCCAACCTGAAGTTGAAGAAGTATTAAGAGAAAGGAGGGAGGGAGGGAGGGAGGGAGAGGGAAAGAGGGAGAATGGGGAGAGGGAGAGAGGGGGAGAGGATGAGAGGGTGAGAGACAGACGGAGAGACGGAGAAAGAGAGAGGGGGAGGAAGAATGGGAGAGAGGGAGGGGTGAGAGAGGGAGAGAGAGGGAGAGGGGGAGAGAGGGAAAGAGGGATAGAGAGAGAGGGTGATAGAGAGAGAGAGAGGGAGAGAGAGACAGACAGAGAGACGGAGATAGAGAGACAGAGATACAGACAGAAAGACGGAGAGACGGATAGCCGGGGAGACGGGGAGAGGGAGAGAGGGAGAGATATCAGAAACAGACATACAGACATACAGACAGACGGACAAACAGACAAACAGAGACATACACATACAGACATACAAAAAAACAGATCGAGAGTTTCGGAATCGGAAAAGTTTATTGAACCCAAAGTAGTACACACATAACATTGGCACAGAAACCAGAAACAAATAATCTTTTATGACAATGTCCAAGTTTAAAATAACTTATCTTAAGGAAGCAAAATTACATTAATTAGTTTATTGTAATTAAGAAACAAACAAACAACAAACAAACAAACAAAATACAAAATCTGCATTAACACGAATATTCCCTTCTGCTAGCTGTGGTTTAAAAAAACATATTTCAATGAGTCAGAGAGGCAATTGATAGCTATCGTAGCAGCCACCATAATGAGTTCAACTTAGTAAATTAGTAATTTTAAACATCTTCCATGAAAGTGAAAACACAAATGCACCTATTCTCAATCAAAAATAATATCACTTTTGGAAGGATTCGGAAAAAAAACAGTCAAGATTAAATATTTTTTCCACGCAGACATTAAAAAAAATTAGGCTTAGTGTACTATTTTTATAACTAACCATAATTTTACGTTTATGGACATTTATTTTTTAATATGGTTGTTCCAACTTAGATGTTCATGGATGGTAAAGCCAAGAAGATTAAAACTCTTTCAATGCCTATATCATCTATATTGAGCGAAAAATATTTTCTTTTCTTATTTGCCACTTGTAGCAAAATATATTTTGAATTTTTAATATTGAGAAACAATTTATTTGTTTTAAGCCATTCACATAAATTCAGTGTTTATTTGATATTCCACATTTTCATCACATGTGTTAGACGATCGTATTGTACAAAAAAGAGTTGTATCATCTACATACATAGCATATTTTAATATCTGGCTTGCCTCTGGTAAATCATTTATGTATATTATGAAGCGAAGTGGACCTATTATGGAATCTTGTGGCACACCTGATGTAATATGCAATACGTCTTTTGGTTTATATTACTCAAATAGCTTTCCATTAAGCTCAGAGCTGTGCCATTTATTCCAAAGTGATTTAATTGGCTTAATAAAATTATTATTCAGTAAAGAACGAATAAATTTAATTATGCATTACTTTTTTTCGATAACTTTGGAAATTACTAGAAATAATGCTATAGGTCTACAGTTACTAAACAGTATGCCAGTATTTAAGATTTGTTTTACAATTAATGTTAGAGATTCAATTATGAGGCATTTTATGTATTTTAGTTGTTATAAAGAAATGCCATCATGATCACACCTAGTTTTTGTGAGAAATGCAACTTTGTCCAAAAGACGAATTATCTTTTTGCGAGCAAGTCGCTGTCCGCCGAACAGACAGCTATACACGCGAGGCTTGGAGAGGGGTATTTAGAGGCCCCCCTCTATTATCAAATTTAGCTAAGTCCATTAAAAGCTGCCCGACCTGTAATCACAAGGTGGCGCAAAGGTACCGCCCAGTGTTTGAACGTGGCCTTTGTGGCACGTGGCCTCGCACGTGGACTTTGTTAGGGCCCGCAGGTTCCTTATGGTAGGCCATCAGTTAATATCCTACATGAAACATGTTAAAACAATCGCACAACAAAAAGGGTCGGATGTGGCAATAAAAAATAATGGCCAGTTCCGCCTACAGAGGCTTCCAGGGGGGTAGCATGGGATGATTTCCAATATGATCTATATGAAGAATGCCAGTCGTATTGTGAGAGTAAAAGGAAATGTGCCCAGAAGCCCTTTCGAGCAGGCAGACGGGGCGAAAGTGTACCCCGTTTTTGTTTTGCCTTCAACAAAGGCAACTGTTCACAACAAAATTGCCGTTACAGTCACCTATGCTCCAAGTGTAAACGACTTGGCCACGGTCTCTCAACCAGTAGAGTCCACAGTAAAAAGCCCTTCACAGCCACATTATTAAATTTAACTAAGTCCATTCAAAGCAGCCAGACCGATAATCACAAGGTGGCGCAAAGGTACCGCCCAGCGTTTGCACGTGGCCCCGTGATAACAGGTGATTGGCGGAGGGCAACTTTGTGCTGGAAGAGAAGTATTTCAAATTCAGTTGCCGCCTCTTTCTTGTTCAGTAAGCAACGTTGCTTTTACGCTCTGCTCGAAAATCCCCCCCTCCCTCCCTAATAGTGTGTTAACGGTGGGGGTCCAATAGATCAGCTCGTGCACAACGTGTAGTAGATACATTGCGAAACATTGATCACAGAGATGTAGTTCAAAAAGTTAGTTTTGACACTTTTCCCTGTAGTAGTTTGGTACTCGAGGTTTTGCACTGTGCTTTATCCTCCACTGAATGTTCAATAGTGCACGCAGGGTTTTTAGAGCTGGTAATTTTCGAAGTACATTTGTGTGGCAGTTTGGTCCTGCCTTTCTGTGTGATGTGTTAATAGTTGGCGATTTTCGTTATACGTGTGTATATATGGCACCTTTATTCATATGTTCTGGGTTACCATACATTCATTATGGTTGTTTATAAATGTTTGTGTGATTAGCCAACTATGTCATGTATCAGCATTTGGTTTTTTCGTTATATATGTGTATATATGTACAGCACCCTTATTCATTAGGTGTTGGGTTACCATACATCTCAGTTGACTTGTTACCATTGTTAGTTTACCATTGTTAGGGGATTAGCCCATTTTACCGTGTATAATATTTTGCCAAGGGTATCGAATACCCCAGCCTTTCTCTTTGTACATGTAGGCGATCGAGTTCCCCAGCCTTTCTCTTTGTACATGTATGTGTAAGGCTAACAAACTTGGTAATTACGCCCCTACTATGGCACTTGTAACCAATTGTGATTGTAGGGGCTCTTCGGCATTCCATGCCTATGATTACTGTAGTAAATAAATGGATTGCCACTCATACATGTTTTCAGTTATGACTGATATGTATAAACTAGCTCAGGCTCCACACAAGTTTATGATATCATTAAGATCAGCCAGTCAGATTCAGTAGGGATTTTAACTTTAATTAATGACATAAGCATGCGAAATGTGTCGATTATTTTAATTATGGTATTTTCATTAATTTCATGAAAATTATACTGAAGCAGGTTTACTTGATGCTTTTTTTTACATAAGAACTATAACCTTATAACAGACATACATACATTTTTAGAGACAGACATACACTTTTAAGAGACAGGCAGACAGAGCAAAGACATTAACAAATATTGCAAACAACAAAGGAGAACGGAAGGTTAAGAGTTGCTCTCTCTCTAAGATCAGGTGTTGGTCTTACCTGCGCATAGCTACTTCCATTGTAGTTGGCAAAGTTGATATCGTCATAGTTCATCATCGCGAATGACATGTGGCCATTTGAAATCATCACGACTTGGAAAGTGTTCACCTGTGAAAGACAGACCGTGATGTACGCTTGTGCCTATATTCAGATTAATCGCCACTTACCACGTGCACATTATCATTAAATAAAAAAGTATGATTAAACCAGAACTAAAAGTGGGCCTGTGATTTCTACAACAGGAGTAATTACATTACTTATGTAATGCTTATAGTAATTTGTATTGCGACGATACTACTGAACAATATTTTTTATTTAACATCGGCTGATGTTTTGGAATTAATTTCTGGCGTATGGTACATACACTGAACGTAGGCGAAACGATGAATACCAAAGGATACAGGTAGCACAACATTAGCGTTGTGACCAGTGAACAAGATTATAATATGTTGAGTGATGTTCCTTATAATAAGGAACTAATCTACCAAGACATGTAAACATGTTTCTACTTCAGATTTTGAATTGAAAATTCATTCACATTTGTTTATTTGTGCTGACGAATGCAGATATGCATGCCCATTATGGTGAGGGGGGAGGTCGAAACCCCTTTTGAGAATGTTTTTAAAGTACAATTTTTCAGAAATCATCCCCGAAATCCCTATTTTCAAAACCCTGATGATGGGCCTGGTGCGTATATACAATAAAAAACAGACAGGCACAAACTTACTGGAGTGTCATACGAGCCGCCACGATAGGTCACGTTGTGCCACGTGGCGATGAACACCCAGGTAGCATTAAACTGGGACAACGCTTCGAATGCTGACCTCACGTCGTCGGTTGCTCGTTGAAGCAAGGCAGCGTCTATCGTTTTCCGATAGTACAGCCAACCATCATTCGTGCTTAGTGACGTCCAAAATGCCAATATCACGCTCCATCCACGAATATCGGAAAAAGCTTGAATCGCCCCATTTGTGTACAACTGAAAAAGTAAAGCTAGTATTGTATGTGGGATGGTTTAATTATATTAGTGAGTGAGGACGGTGGCTGCATATATGTGTTAATTATATGTGTTAATTTATATATAAATATATATATATATATATATATATATATATATATATATATATATATATATATATATATATAAATATATACATATACATATAATATAATATGTATATATATATATATATATATATATATATATATATATATATATATATATATATAAATTAACACATATATTTAATATATCATATATGCAACCACCGTCCTCGCTCACTAATATAATTAAACCACCCCACATGCAATACTAGCTAAATTATATTTATATATATATATATATATATATATATATATATATATATATATATATATATATACATTTATGTAAAAAAATGCTCCAACCAACCATGACTATGGGCTAAAATGTGAGGTTTGATCATAGAACAACAGTGTTAAACATTTCAGAGCAATGCGTTGAGAAGAAATGATAACTTACATAACACAAATTATACAATTATACAGATTTAACCCCGAAATTTCAATATCTATATATAATGCATTATCTCGAAAATTTATAAACCGATATTCATAAAACAATTGATTGCATCCTACTCATCGGACAGCGTTTGGTTTATTGTGAAAATTTAACTGATCACTTTAGGTTTTGTGCACTGGACTAAGCATTAGACGTTAGCCTTGTCATCGGTTGGATTAGCAGTGCAATAACTCCCATATGCAATACTTTACCATGGCATTTATTATGTATTATTGTGGATGGATGAAATTATTCATCAATTTGTGTACAACTGCGTTATTTTTAAATTACTACATTTATGGAATGGCTACATGATATAGTCACACAATATACTTACACAGCGCACTTAAATAAACTGATGATTAGGGAATGCACCCTGCTGCTCAGGGACGTATACACTGGCAAATCAAGTGTTCCAGACACAATTCCTGGTAGAATATAAATACTTGTTGGAAATTCACAAACTGACAAGTCAAGTGAAGTTTTAAGTCATGGACCTGATAATCAAGCCAAGTCGCAAGTCAATTATATCCAAGTCCAAGACCAGTCTTACGTCCCAAGTCACCAGGGTTCACCAATCGCCATGATTATTGCGGCTTTTCAATAATAAATTTTATCTGGAGATTTAGGCGGATGCTGCAAGGCCACAATATTAGCCAGTCATAATAAGTACTTCCTAATTATTGTTTTTCGTGCTGCCTGTCACAACTCATGGTCTCGTGTTGCGTACGTTTCGAGCAACCAGACTTGTTGGCACGTCACAAACTGGCAAGTCAAGTCAAGTTTCAAGTGAACGACCTCCAAGTCCAAGTCAAGTCTCGAGTCATCTCCCTGAATTCCAAGTCAAGTCGTAAGTCATGAAAATGGGTGACTTGAATCAGTCTGTAGAATACTGAAAGACCTGACTATTGAGCTTACTCCCTTCTTAACATTTTAGTCAGCAAATCCCTGCAGCCAGTCTGGACAGAATCGGGTAATTATAAACCACTGTCGTTCGCATGCATTGTCTCTAAATTAAATGAACATGTGATTTGTTCTCACATTCGGCAGCACCTTGATGACCATGATGACCACCTTGATGACCATGATGACCACCTTGATGACCTTGATGACTACCTTGATGACCATGATGACCACCTTGATGACCATGATGACCACCTTGATGACCATGATGACCACCTTGATGACCATGATGACCACCTTGATGACCATGATGACCACCTTGATGACCATGATGACCACCTTGATGACCATGATGACCACCTTGATGACCATGATGACCACCTTGATGACCATGATGACCACCTTGATGACCATGATGACCACCTTGATGACCATGATGACCACCTTGATGACCTTGATGACCTTGATGACCATGCTCGAACGCACCAACAAAACTTATAAGGGTGAAAAAGAGGGGGAGAACAGAGAAAAAAAGAGGGTGACACAACCCTCGCATCTTCATAATTTTCGATAGGCGTGACCGCTTGGTTTTGATTTCATCAGGCGCGTGGATAGCCGTGCGCACATACAATCGTGCTTCTACATCAATATGGCAAACAAATATTTGAAACACGCCCTCAGAAATTGAATGGTTCATCCTTAATTTGGCTGGTATCTATCGTGGAGCGCGACTGAGACAGCTGACAGGCCTTAACCGGCACCACCTACACTCACTGCAAAGGAACCAATGTGTCTTTCAGGCACAGCTCGCAGAGGTCGCACACGCTGGTAGGATAGGTTCAGTCGTGCGAACGCTCTGTATACATTCAAGTATGCATTAATTGCAGTAGTCACTGCTTTGAAATATTTGAAAGAAGGTGAAGACGGCAAAGCTACTTGTTGTCCATAAAAAGTTTGACTTCATTATAATTATGACACTTGTGACCATTTAAGTCGGCTTCCTCTGATCACATTCCTAAAGTCCAGACAGTGTAACATTTGCCAAAGAGGCAACCACTACAATCGCCTAGCTGCAGCAGGAGAGAGCCAACCCAAAAAATATGGAATGCGTTCTTCGACAGTGTTGTAGGACTAGCGGAAAGAGTTGAGATGATGTGATGGCAGACAGCGGCACCGTCCGCGAGAACGTGCACGCGGATGTAACTGACACGCCCAGTCAGTACAGCATGAGGGCAATGTATCTGTCGTTCGTGGGTCACTTGCTGCAGGAAATGGAAACACGTCTATTAGAACATAGTCACTACCTTGCGGGTGAATCTGACAATAGGTTAGTAGTATGTTTTTCAATCCTTAAAAATTGAGCAGATTTTGGGTAAGCTACTGATTGGTCGAAATTTGAAATGGAGCGTTCTGATTGGTCGTGCGCTTATTGCCACCAGGGGACGCCATGGTATAATCCCCCATTATCGCTCAAATTAGCAGATTTGGGGTAAGCATCTGATTGGTCGAGAGCTGTTTCACCACCAGAGGGCGCCACGGGGTAATCCCGTATTATCGCTCAAATGGGCAGATTTTGAAGTACTTTCTGATTGGTCGAGAGCAGTTTCACCGCCAGAAGGCGCTACGGGTCAGGTGTGTCAACGGTTCTGTTTGGTCGAGAGTAGTCACGTGACTTACGACGTCACATTTCTTCATTTGCATATCACGTGACCTCTCTATGGAGGCTGCCATGTTGTTTTACTGCCACGTTGTTTTGCGATGAGTTCACCAGAGGGCGCTGCTACGAGTCAATTGTGTCGACGGTTCTGATGGGTCGAGAGCAGTCACGTGACATACCGCGAGGTTAAAAGGTCAAGGTCAATAATGCATAAACACCGCCGCACCTGCGAGTTGTGTGTGTCTTACGCCAGCTGCATGTCCTTATTTGGTATTGTTCTGCATGCTGTGCACGTGATGTTCACGTGCTACGCGCGTGCTGTGCACGTGTTGTGCGTCAGAACCGGTTTCAACCGGTTCAAACCGGTTTGAACCAGATTTCCCGCGAAATGTGTCGGCGTTGTTGGTGGACTTTGACTTGTGCGTTCCCACTCGTCTTGTCTTTTTTGGCATTGATCAGTCGCTGTTGGGGAACTTTGGCTTGTGCGGGGTCACTCGTTTTGTCTTTTTGACACTGGTCAGCCGCTGTTGGTGGACTTTGACTTGTGCGCTCCAACTCGTCTTGACTTTTTCACATTGGTCAGTTGCTGTTGGTGGACTTTGACTTGTGCGCTCCCACTCGTCTTGTCTTTTTCACACTGGTCAGCCACTGTTGGTGGACTTTGGCTTGTGCGCTTCCACTCGTCTTGTCTTTTTTTTGACATTGGTCAGACGCTGTTGGTGGACTTTGACTTGTGAGCTTCCACTAGTATTGTCTTTTTTACATTGATCAATCGCAGTTGGTGGACTTTAGCATGTGCGCTCTCACTCGTCTTGTCTTTTTGACACTGGTCAGCCGTTGTTGGTGGACTTTGACTTGTGCTTTGCGATGATACGATCGCCAGGCACTGTTGGTGGACTTTGATTTGTGCACTTCCACTCGTCTTGTCTTTTTGACACTGTCCAGCCGCTGTTGGTGGACTTTGACTTGTGCTTTGCGATGATACGATCGCCAGACAAAGTTGGTGGACTTTGATTTGTACGCTCCCACTCGCCTTGTCTTTTTTGCCATTGATCAGTCGCTGTTGGTGAACTTTGGCTTGTGCGCTCCCACTCGTCTTGTCTTTTTTGACATTGATCAGTCTCTGTTGGTGGACTTTGGCTTGTGCGCTTCCACTCGTCTTATCTTTTTGACACTGGTCAATCGCTGTTGGCGGACTTTGCTTTGCGATGGTACGATCGCCAGGCATTGTTGGTGGACTTTGACTTGTGCGTTCCCACTCGTCTTGTCTTTTTTGACATTGGTCAGTCGCTGTTGGTGAACTTTTGCTTGTGCGCTTCCACTCGTCTTGTCTTTTTCACACTGGTCAGTCGCTGTTGGTGGACTTTGACTTGTGCGCTCCCGCTCGTCTTGACTTTTTCACACTGGTCAGTTGCTGTTGGTGGAGTTTGACTTGTGCGCTCCCACTCGTCTTGTCTTTTTCACACCAGTCAGTCGCTGTTGGTGGACTTTGACTTGTGCGCTCCCACTCGTCTTGTCTTTCACACACTGGTCAGTCGCTGTTGGTGGACTTTGGCTTGTGCGGTCCCACTCGTCTTGTCTTTCACACACTGGTCCGTTGCTGTTGGTGGACTTTGGCTTGTGCGGTCCCACTCGTCTTGTCTTTTTTTTGCCAAAGTCCACCAACAACGCAACTCGCATGTGTGGCGGTGTTTATGCATTATTGACCTTGACCTTTTGACCTTTTTGACCTCCCGGTATACATGCAGACTCGTATCATTATAGGCGATATATAGGTGTCGACGCGAAACGACATACGTCGAAAAGTTCTCGATATAATGCAATGATGCGATATGCGTCACATTGCTTACATGCACGGCTACGTCTTTCCCGCTGCATGCACGACATTTCGTCCGCTAGGTTTCAGCCTGCTAGCAGGGTAAAAATGCGGGATCGTGTTTCTTTTCGTGAGCGTGGAAAATTCCATGACGTCGTTCGAACGTTCCAGAAAATAAGAAAACTACATGAAACCGGTTCAAACCGGTTCTGTACCCAGACACGTCTCGAAAAGCGCGCCGTAATCGTCAATATTAAACCGAACCGCCACAGTCATCACAACTGTTCTTTCTGCATGTCCTTTTAGGGTTAGGGTCAGGGTCCGTATTAGGGTTCACTACAGACGACATAATTAGGGTTACTAACCCTTACCCTAACCCTAACTGTTAATTGTATAAGAACAAAAGGTCGGTGATCTTTGATCTTTCATTAGGGTTACTAAACCTAACCCTAACTGGTAATCGTTCCTACAGTTTTTTTCTCGAATTTTCCATTAGGGTTACTAACACTAACCCTAACTGACAATTGTATTCACACTTGATGATGTGACGTCATAAGACTCTCGACCAATCAGAAGGCTCGTCACCGACCTTTGACCTTGACCTGTAGCGTCCCCTGACGATCGTATCACCGCAAAACAGTGCCCCAAAATGTCCTCATTTTAAATAATATGGGAGACGGTGTGACGTCATAGGTCACGTGACTACTCTCGGTCCATCAGAACCGTCGACACAATTGACTTGTAGCGGCGCACTCTGGTAACCGTAACATCGCAAAACAACATGGCAGCAAAACAAGATGGCATCCTCCATAGAGAGGTCACGTGATATACAAATGAAGAGCTGTTAATAAAGCGAATATTTCAAGCTGTCTAGCGCCTGGCAAAGGTGTGAAATTTTTTGTCGCACCATGCTTTCCTGCTGAACAACAACTGGCTAGTTTATGTATTAAAATCCTTATACCCTCACTAAATGTGTATCACAATTATACCATCGTATCAATCACGCCAAACCGGTTCTACACATATTAATTTGAACTTCGTAACGGAATGAATAATGCTCAAATTTGTAATGTTACAAATTCACTCATGTAGTTAGACCTTAGTCACCAAGTTGCACCCTTGCATTGTATAAATATCATTCCCAATCGTTAGATGGCAGCACCGTTACGTTATGGCAGCATTATTACTACTGGTATAAAATATTTTAATTTAAGTAAATTAACAAGTGGGCACAAGATCAACCCAGAATCATTATCCTTGGCCTCTTTGTGAAAGTGGCGACCCCAGAATGACAACGGCAAGAGTGCTTGTCGGGATTGGCCCATGCGCAAGTCCACAGGGACAACACGTTGGATGCAGAATGCATTATCCGCCAGTTCAGTCGTTTAGTGAAAACATTCCGCCCAACTGAAGGACAGGGTAGTAACTGAAGTCTTTCTGTAAATATGATACCCTCGTACACACTTGTTACCGAATCATTATAGTTGCTTACATAATATTATGTCTTCTAGGCTTATGCTTAAATGGCTGTTTTTATTACAACGGGTTTGCTTTTGTCTGTTAATACAATGATCAGAATTGTTTCTTGGTGTTCTATTGATTTTTAATGATATTGTACATGCACGTGTATTGTGATGATGCTTCACTAAATGTTATAAGTAATTGTGCTATTATATAGTAAAGGGTCATTGAAGTATGTAAACAATCTTAATAAAGTACCAAATCGTAACACATTAAAAAAAGTCTCTGTTAACCATGTATAATATACTGTTAAGGATTACATTCACCTTTTACAAAGGATTGGTGTCGAGTAGGTGGGCAATGTTTTCTCCATCGTCGGAGGGGCATTCTTGTTAGTTTTATTTTACACAGTTTTATTAATCGACACCCAGACGCCCACTTACTGAGTCTTGGTTAGATTTGTGCTTCCACATGAATGTATGCCATGCTACGACCCTGATCACTCGTAATCTCGTCATCCGCCTCGGTAGCTGACTACGCCTAGCTACGACCCTGATCACTCGTAATCTCGTCAACCGCCCCGGTAGCTGACTACGCCTAGCCATATCGCTTCTCGCAGTTACAAGTCGACCTTCGCCGGTAGTATTAGTTTTATTTAGTCCGCTAGGTGACACTTGCGTCGTCACTGTATTTACCGCGTTTGCTGAGTAGCTTCTGCATGCATGATTATAGAGGTCAGACCACATTGCAACATTGCATCGGTGGTCATGCTAACGTTTTGTCTGATTATAAGAAAACTGGAGTGAATATGTATTCTAGCTCTGTGCTGTGGATACAGTGAATTTTAGCTGTGTACTGTGGGCATAGTGACTATGTATTCTAGCAGTGTACTGTAGGAACAGTGGCTATGTACTGTAGCAGTGTACTATGCATAGAGTGAATATATATTAGAGCTGTGTTCTGTGGGTACAGTGACTATGTATTCCACCTGTGTACTGTGCGTACAATGATTATGTATTCTAGTTGTGTTCTGTGGGTACACTGACTATGCATTCTATGTGTGTACTGTGGATATAGTGACTACGAATTGTAGATGTGTACTGTGTACTGTGGATATAGTTACTATGTATTATAGCTATGTACTCTGGATACAGTGACTATGTATTCTAGCTCTATACTGTGGGTATAGTGACTATGTATTATAGATGTGTACTGTGGGTACAGTGACTATTTACTGTAGCTGTGTACTGTGGGTACAGTAACTATGTATTCTAGCTGTGTACTGTGGGTACAGTGACTATGTATTCTAGCTGTTTGTTGTGGGTACAGTGAATATGTATTCTAGCAGTGTACTGTATTTAAAGTGGCTATGAACTGTACCTGTGTACTGTGCATACAGTGTATATATATTAAAGCTGTGTTCAGTGGGAAGAGTGACTATGGTTTCTACCTGTGTACTGTGCGTACTATGATTATGTATTCTAGCTGTGTACTGTGGATACACTGACTATGTATTCTAGGTGTGTACTGTTCATACAGTGACTGCGAATGTAGCTGTGTACTGTGTAATGTGGATATAGTGAATATGTATTATAGCCGTGTACTCTTAATACAATGACTATGTATTCTAGCTGCATACTGTGTGTACAGTTACTATGTGTTCTAGAAGTGTACTGTGTGTACAGTGACAATGTACTTTAGCTGTGTACTGTGGGTACAGTAACTATGTATTCTAGTTGTGTACTGTGGGTACACTGACTATGCATTCTTTGTGTGTACTGTGGATACAGTGACTACGAATTCTAGCTGTGTACAGTGGGTTCAGGGACTATGTATTTTAGTTGTGTATTTTGTGTACAGTGACTACGAATTTTAGTAGTATACTGTTGTTACGGTGACTATGTATTTTAGCTGTGTTCTCTGGGTAATGTGACTATGTATTCTACCTGTGTACTTTGTGTAAAGTAATTAAGTGTTATAGATGTGTACTCTGGATAGAGTGACTATGTATTCTAGCTGTGTATTTTGGGTACAGGACTATGTACTGTAGCTGTGTATTCTGCGTACAGTGAATAAGTATTATAGCTGTGTACTGTAGGTACAATGACTTTGTATTCTACATGTGTACTGTGGGTACAGTGGCTATGTATTGTAGTTGTTTACTGTGCGTACAATGACTAGGTATTCTAGCTGTGAACTCTGGATACAGTGACTGTGTATTCCAGCTTTGTTCTGTGGATACAGTGACTAAGTATTGTAGCTCTGTAGTGTGGGTACAGTGACAACGAATTGTAGCTGTGTACTGTGTTCTGTGGGTATAGCGAATATGTATTCTAGATGTGTATTGTGGATACAGTGACTTTGAATTGTAGCTGTGTACTGTGTACTGTGTACAGTGGGCATAGTGACTCTGTATTGTAGCTGTGTACTCAGGATACAGTGACAAAGTATTCTAGCTGTGTACTGTGGGTACAGTCAATATGTACTGTAGCTGTGTACTGTGGGTACAGTAACTATGTATTCTAGCTGTGTACTGTGGGTACAGGTCTAGGTCTGTGTACTGTGGGTTGAGTGATTATGTATTTTAGTTGTATAAGGTGGGTGCAGTGAGTATGAACTGTAGCTGTGTAGTGTGGGTAGAGTGACTATGTATTTTAGCTGTGTACTCTGGGTACAGTGACTATGTATTCTAGCTGTGTACTGTGGGTACAGTGAATATGTAATATAGATGTGATTTGTGTGTGCAGTGATTAAGTATTATAGCTGTGTACTGTGGTACATTGACTTAATATTCTAGCTGTGCACTGTAGGTACAGTGACTAGGTATGCTAGCTGAGAAATGTGGGTACAGTGACTTTGATTTGTAGCTGTGTACTATGGATACAGTGACTTTGTATTCTAGCTGTTTACTGCGGGTACAGGGAATATGTATTCTAGCTGTGTACTCTGTGAACAGTGATTATGTATTTTAGCTGTGTACTCCAGATACAGTGACTATGCATTCTAGCTGTGTACTCTGGGTACAGTGACTATATACTCTAGCTGAATACTCTGGGTCTAGTGACAATGTATTCTTGCCGTGTACTGTTGTTACTGTAATTATGTATTCTAGCTGTGTACTGTGGGTACAGTGAATATGTATTCTAGACTTGTACTTTGGATACAGTGACTATGTGTTCTAGCTGTGTACTGTGGGTCCAGTGATTATGTATTCTAGATGTGTTCTGTGTGTACAGCAACTATGTATTCTATGTACTGTGGTTACAGTAACGATGTATTCTACCTGTGTACTGTGCATACAGTGATTTTGTATTTTAGCTGTGTACTGTGGCTACACTGACTATTTATCCTAGGTGTGTACTGTGGATACAGTGACTATGAAACGTAGCTATGTACTGTGTACTGTGGGTATAGTGACTATGTATTATAGCTGTGCACTCAGGATACAGTGACTATGTATTCTACCTGTGTACTGTGGGTACATCGACTATGTATTCTAGCTGTGTACTGTGGGTAGAGTGAATATGTACTGTAGCTGTGTACTGTGTGTGCAGTAACTATGTATTCTACCTGTGTACTGTGGGTACAGTGACTTTACATTATAGCTGTGCACTGTGGATACACTGACTATGTATGCTAGCTAAGTAATGTGGGTACAGTGACTATGTATTCTAGCTGTATACTGAGGGTACAGTGAATATGTATTCTTGCTGTGTTCTGTGGGTACAGTGACGATGTACTGTAGCTGTGTACTGTGGGTACAGTAGCTATATATTATAGCTGTGTACTGTGGGTACAGTGACTATGTATTCCAACTGTGTACTGTGCGTACAGTGATTATGTATTCCAGCTGTGTACTGTGGGTACACTGAATATATATTCTAAGTGTGTACTAAGGATACAGTGACTACGAATTGTAGCTGTGTACTTTGGATATATTGACTATGTATTATAGCTGTGTACTCTGGTTACAGTGCCTATGTATTCTAGCTGTATACTGTGGGTACAATGACTATGTATTCTAGATGTGTACTGTGGGTAGAGTGACTATGTACTGTAGCTGTGTACTGTGGGTGCAGTAACTATGTATTCTAGATGTTTACTCTGGGTACAGTGAATTTATATTATATCTATGCACTGTGGGTACAGTGACTATCTATACTAGCTGAGTTATGTGGGTACAGTAACTATGTATACTAGCTTTGTACTGTGGGTCCAGTGACTATTTATTCTAGCTGTGTACTGTGAGTACAGTGACTATGCATTCTAACTGTGTTATGTGGGTACAGTGACTGTATATTGTAGTTATGTACTCTGGGTACAGTAAATATGCATTCTAGCTGCATACTCTGGGTATATGGACTACGTATTCTAGTTGTGTACTGTGGGTTTAGTGACTAAATAATCTAGCTGTGTACTGTGGGTACACTGACTATGTATTCTAACCCTCTATTATGGGTACAGTGACTACGAATTATAGCTGTGTACTGTGGGTATAGTGATTATGTATTCTAGCTGTGTGTTGTGGGTACAGTGAATATGTATTCTAGCAGTGTACTGTAGGTACAGTGACTATGTACTGTAGCTGTGTACTGTGCATACAGTGAATATATATTAAATCTGTGTTCTGTGGGTACATTAGCTATGTATTCTACCTGTAT
The DNA here is from genome assembly GCA_963662155.1 of Lamellibrachia columna. Lineage (NCBI taxonomy): Eukaryota > Metazoa > Annelida > Polychaeta > Sabellida > Siboglinidae > Lamellibrachia > Lamellibrachia columna. The sequence goes on along the minus strand of OY759269.1, from coordinate 44,367,235 downwards.
ACTGTCGTATAGTGATTATGTATTCTAGCTGTGTTCTTTGGGTACAGTGACTATGTATTCTAGGTGTGTTCTTTGGATACAGTGACTATGAATTCTAGCTGTTTACTGCAAGTACAGTGAATACGTATTCTAGCTGTATACTGTGTGTACAGTGACTAAGTAATTTAGCTGTGTACTCTGGATACAGTGACTATGTATTCTAGCCGTGTACTATGGTTATTGTGATTATGTATTCTAGACTTGTACTGTGGGTAGAGTGACTATGTACTGTAGCTGTGTACTGTGGGTGCAATAACTATGTATTCTAGATGTGTACTCTGGGTACAGTGAATTTATATTCTATCTGTGCACTGTGGGTTCAGTGACTATCTATACTAGCTGAGTAATGTGGGTACAGTGACTATGTATACTAGCTTTGTACTGTGGGTCCAGTGACTATTTATTCTAGCTGTGTACTGTGAGTACAGTGACTATGCATTCTAGCTGTGTTATGTGGGTACAGTGACTGTATATTGTAGTTGTGTACTCTGGGTACAGTAAATATGCATTCTAGCTGCATACTCTGGTTATAGGAACTACGTATTCTAGTTGTGTACTGTGGGTTTAGTGACTAAATAATCTAGCTGTGTACTGTGGGTACAGTGACTATGTATTCTAACCCTCTATTATGGGTACAGTGACTACGAATTGTAGCTGTGTACTGTGGGTATAGTGACTATGTATTCTAGCTGTGTGTTGTGGTACAGTGAATATGTATTCTAGCAGTGTCCTGTAGGTACAGTGCCTATGTACTGTAGCTGTGTACTGTGCATACAATGAATATATATTAAATCTGTGTTCTGTGGGTACATTGACTATGTATTCTACCTGCGTACTGTGCGTATAGTGATTATGTATTCTAGCTGTGTTCTTGGGTACAGTGACTATGTATTCTAGGTGTGTTCTGTGGATACAGTGACTATTAATTCTAGCTGTTTACTGCAGGTACAGTGAATATGTATTCTAGCTGTATACTGTGTGTACAGTGACTAAGTAATTTAGCTGTGTACTCTGGATACAGTGACAATGTATTCTAGCCGTGTACTATGGTTATTGTGATTATGTATTCTAGACTTGTACTGTGGGTACAGTGATTATGTATTCTAGCTGTGTACTGTGGGTCCAGTGAATATGTATTCTAGCTGTGTACTGTGGGTACAGCGACTATGTATTCTAGCTCTGTACTGCGGATACAGTGACTAAGAGTTGTAGCTGTGTACTGTGTTATGTGGGTAGAGTGACTATGTTTCCTAGCAGTGTACTGTAGGAACAGTGGCTATGTACTGTAGCAGTGTACTGTGCATACAGTGAACATATATTAAAGCTGTGTTCTGTAGGTAGAGTGACTGTGTATTCTACCTTTGTACTGTGGGTACAGCGACTATGTATTCTAGCTGTGTACTATCGTTAGAGTGACTATGTACTGTAGCTGTGTACTGTGGGTACAGTAACTATGTATTCTAGCTGTGTACTGTGGGTAGAGTGAATTTATATTCTAGCTGTGCACTGTGGGTACAGTAACTATGTATGCTAGCTGAGTAATGTGGGTACAGTGACTACGAATTGTAGCTGTGTACTGTGGGTACAGTGAATTTATATTCTAGCTGTGCACTTTTGGTACAGTGACTATGAATTGTAGCTGTTTACTGTGGGTACAGTGACTACGAATTGTAGCTGTGTACTGTGTTCTGTGGGTAGAGTGACTATGTTTTCTAGCAGTGTACTGTAGGAACAGTGGTTATGTACTGTAGCAGTGTACTGTGGATACAGAGAACATATATTAAAGCTGTGTTCTGTAGGTAGAGTGACTATGTATTCTACCTTTGTACTGTGGGTACAGCGACTATGTATTCTAGCTGTGTACTATCGTTAGAGTGACTTGTTGTATTCAATAAAATACGTGTGCACCGTACGATTTTGTTCGTCTCCTTACTAGGTTAATGGCCCTCCGGTAAACGAAAATAGGTCAATGGCCGCTGTAGCCTGCTCGCCTTCACTAACCAGTTCATAATAGTTCAACGACCACTGTTACCCGCCCGTCAGCCCGCCAACCCGCCCGTCAGTCGCTAGGAAGCGCTCAGCGCAACGCCTCCTAGCGACTGTAGCGTGACCTAATCTCAGCGTAGCGCTTCCTAGCGACTGACGGGCGGGTTGGCGGGCTGACGGGCGGGTAACAGTGGTCGTTGAACTATTATGAACTGGTTAGTGAAGGCGAGCAGGCTACAGCGGTCATTGACCTATTTTCGTTTACTGGAGGGCCATTAACCAAGTAAGGAGACGAACAAAATCGTACGGTGCACACGTATTTTATTGAATACAACAAGTCATTCTAACGATAGTACACAGCTAGAATACATAGTCGCTGTACCCACAGTACAAAGGTAGAATACATAGTCACTCTACCTACAGAACACAGCTTTAATATATGTTCTCTGTATCCACAGTACACTGCTACAGTACATAACCACTGTTCCTACAGTACACTGCTAGAAAACATAGTCACTCTACCCACAGAACACAGTACACAGCTACAATTCGTAGTCACTGTACCCACAGTACACAGCTACAATTCATAGTCACTGTACCAACAGTGCACAGCTAGAATATAAATTCACAGTACACAGCTACAATTCGTAGTCACTGTACCCACATTACTCAGCTAGCATACATAGTTACTGTACCCACAGTGCACAACTAGAATATAAATTCACTCTACCCACAGTACACAGCTAGAATACATAGTTACTGTACCCACAGTACACAGCTACAGTACATAGTCCTGTACCCAAAATACACAGCTAGAATACATAGTCACTCTATCCAGAGTACACATATATAACACTTAATTACTTTACACAAAGTACACAAGTAGAATACATAGTCACATTACCCAGAGAACACAGCTAAAATACATAGTCACCGTAACAACAGTATACTACTAAAATTCGTAGTCACTGTACACAAAATACACAACTAAAATACATAGTCACTGAACACACTGTACACAGCTAGAATTCGTAGTCACTGTATCCACAGTACACACAAAGAATGCATAGTCAGTGTACCCACAGTACACAGCTAGAATACATAGTTACTGTACCCACAGTACACAGCTAAAGTACATAGTCACTGTACACACAGTACACTTCTAGAACACATAGTCACTGTACACACAGTACGCAGCTAGAATACATAGTCATTGTATTAAGAGTACACAGCTATAATACATAATTATTCACTATATCCACATTACACAGTACACAGCTACAATTCGTAGTCACTGTATGAACAGTACACACCTAGAATACATAGTCAGTGTATCCACAGTACACAGCTAGAATACATAATCATAGCAC
>OY759269.1:44283840-44358840 GCA_963662155.1 Lamellibrachia columna | reverse complement strand
TGTGATAGTCTCGTTTCTATTCATTATAATTTATAGGAGCGGCTGCAGTAATTTGGATAAACCGGTCATTCCATCGCCACATGATGAAAATAAAGTTGCAAAGTGGTTATTGGTTTCAGTTCAAACAATATCATATAACTGCAGAACTACGCTAGGAACTTGGAAGTTGTTTTACCTCTGTGACAATCTCTCAGCTTTGTTCATCACGCACGCACGCACGCACGCACGCACGCACGCACGCACGCACGCACGCAAGCACGCACGCAAGCATACCAGGCCCGTAGGAAGCAAACATGTATTGATAATGGGGGTCCGGGGAATGCATAACAATATTTCGTCCCGGCCTTGCCTAGCAAACATATGAACAGATTCGAATTCGATCGGATTCTATTTTTCGAGCAGACTCGTCGTTATGTTACTGTCAAATCATTGATATTAATAAATTACATGACATTTAAGAACGTGAAATTGGTATTACCTGAATATCTTGAAAAATTGGCAGAACAAGTACTGTATATATTTTCCGTGAGATTATGCCAGCTGCAGGCCCGAGTATGAAGTAGACGATTAATACAGTACTAACACTTTGACATATTGAGCTCAGCTCAGAGCTCAGGCACACAGAAACACTTATACTCCGCATCACGATACATTCAGGATGAATTTTAACAATGGCCATGTCTGATTTAACATGCAGGATTCCCGGTCGCAGGCGCCTACTTGTGGCACGATGGAATATCTTGTTTAGTTGTCAAACGTCATTAGCTTGTATATTTATGATTGCGTGTTATTAGAGAATACTGCATAACCCCTCATACTATACAACAGACATGTTTCAAATTTCACTCATGAAACCTGTGGCTGCCTGAGGTGAAAATGTGTGGGCGTACCCAAACAAGTTTTATGTGGTTAAAAGTCATTTGTGTTCACAACTCATTAATTTCGTCTTCTTAACTCCCGAGTTTTGGACAGTGTGTGTGTGCTGGTGGACTTCCAACCAACTACTGTCGATGGTGACTCAATAAGTGTGCTATATTTTTGGTAAAACGACTTTGTAACAACTTGCCCCTGTACACAACTAGGCCCGGTCTCCCCTACTGTTCATATATCGTTACTAACCAGGACTGAAACACGCGTGATGTTAAAGTAACAACCCCAAATGAATTGCAGCCTTGGGCTACTTCTCAGGAGCCGTGAAAGTCAATTAACCGGTATTTCGGTTACGGGGGCCTTATAATGGGAGGTGGGGGAGAGGGCGGGGGGTGCAAAAACAGTATATTTGAGGATTGCGGTTGGGGCTGTTACCCCAGCGAAACGTTTTGAACCCAAACAACAAATATCTCCCATATGTAGCAAGTGCACTAAAACTTTTATCACACAAGCCTACAACTGTTCAGTTATAAACGTTTTGTCTGACAGCTAACGATGATGCCGTCTCATATGTCTTGTCGTTCATGTTATTGTAGATGTGCATAATTAGTCGAAATGTATGCGTTTATACAACCAGACATCAACCACCACTAATAAGCCAAAATTAACACAGATGAAAGAACACATTTATATACTGGCGGCGTCTACTATTGTTGCGTGTTGAGACTTGTACAAAGAAATGTTGTATTGATGCTGGCGCGAATAATACGTTTACTGTGTAATGTTCATTAAGTATATAATTAAGAGGACGTCTGGCCTACATCTCGAGGTCTCCGCACCTGTGTTCAAACAACAGTTGCACTGTACAGAGCGTGGTGAAATCTCATTGCAAAGGTCCGACATTTTAGACGTTTCAGCTATCCTGGCTGAACACTGTTACTTGTGGCAAATCATTGACATTGATTAACTTGCGTATGACAGTTATTTGTGGCAATGTCCCTCGTTTGTATGTTAGAAATGTCCTCTTCTGAGGAACACGTGCAGGAGTGCGTCACCTCGCGGTATCTTGAAAACTAATTATGACTTGTTGAAAAAAATACGACCACAATTAAGGGGGATACACGAACACCCCCTGGATCTGCCCATGAAGAGTGTAATATTTATATAGTGGGGTTCATTATTACCTAGATAATGATGACTTGGAGGGGTAATTATTATCTAGAAAATAATGAACGGAAGGTACGTATCATATGGGGGTACCTTTTAGATGTGACACTGGCACTCGTTTTATTTCCATCAAATGTACGTAATTAACTATTTATTAAAAGTCAGAAACCGCGGATTAACGCTTCGTTTAAAATATCAAGTCAGAAGGTAGTGATGGATTCGGCGGTCTCCTCATTTCTCTCACTCAGTGCCACTTCTTAAATCACTGCACTGGCTCCCTGTCCGATGTCGCATTATTTTTTAAGATCTGCACACTTACCTATCAAATACTTGCATCCAAGTAATCAGTATATTTACACTCAATGCTCAAAGGAAAACAGCCCAAACAGCTTCGATCATCTAGTTTTAATCCACTTCTCATTCCCAGCGTTAAGACAAACGTGGAACTTACTCCCTACTAGAAGTGTAACGCGCTTTAACAGTCCCACTGACTGGAGACTGCGCTATATAAGAAACTACCTTTACCTTTATTAGCGATAAGTCAGGACATTAACTAAAAACCCACCTTTTTAAACTCCGTACGCCGAGGAGCTATTCCTCAACTTACTGAACCAACTGTTTACGACTGGAATTGCTAACCGACCAGAAACTACCTAACCTATTTGTATTGGTGCATAGCTGAGCTGGGGTTTCCTGAGGATTTTAGCGTACTAGAAGTGTCTTCATTGCATTCCATTGTATATAATTTGGTGCACTAATATTTATATTTTGTCTAATGCAATTAATTAAAACAAAATTGCACTCTTCTGTGTCATGCACACTACTTCCGATATGGGCCAATTTGAAAAAAAAGAAAATATATACAAATTTTATAACATATGACATTGACACCAAAAACGGAGTGTCAAGTCGAAATATTTGTATTCGCCCGAAACAATGCACCCAGAGAGACATGTTGTTCAACCGCCGCAACTTCAAAACAAAGAATTACCCTTTGTAAATGTGCAATGTGATGCAATAATTGGATCGAACAGCGTGAACTAATTTGCCCCGACATTCTATGTTCGCTGACAACAATGTACCCAGAGAGACAGGTTGTTTAACCGCCACAACTTCAAAACAAAGAATTACCCTTTGTAAATGTTCAGTGTGATGCAATAATTGGATCGAACAGCGTGAACTAATTTGCCCCGACATTCTATGTTCGCTGGCAACAATGTACCCAGAGAGACAGGTTGTTTAACCGCCACAACTTCAAAACAAAGAATTACCCTTTGTAAATGTGCAATGTGATGCAATAATTGGATCGAACAGCGTGAACTAATTTGTCCCGACATTCTATGTTCGCTGGCAACAACGCACCCAGAGAGACAGGTTGTTTAACCGCCATAGCTTCACGGCGTCTTGATCACTATTAGCCACACAAACACAACAATGGCGTCTGTGTCTAGAGTCCTGTTAGCCAAGTATTATTGTGTACTTTCTAATAACACGCAATTATCCATTACAAATCTCAGCTTCACGGCGTCTTGATCGCTATAATAACTACATAAACACAACACTCTTATAATTGAGCGTTTGTTTTGTAACAGCCCACGCTAATGGATAACTGGGTGCAACAAAATAAAACAGTAACATATTCACTTTGAACTTCTCAAACATAAAAGTACATGAGGCACAACACTAACATTTTCCAATTAGATTAAATACATAGTAAATTATAGTGTATTTTGTCAGGCAATTGTGATTTTGAAGGCTAATTCCATTCGACAATAAAAAACATTCGGTTACATAAATTGTGATAGGAATTACGTGGCGAGTCTTGTGTTCACACTCCCTAGTTAGAGTGGGTTTTACCAATACCTGTTTGTTTCCTGTGGGCCTGCATTGTATTTTCTGAATATGGAGTTTGCCATCAAACATACTGTTCCTATGAATGTCTGCTACTGTAAAATATATGTTCCATGAACAGTTAATGTAAGTTATCATGCTTCTGTTAATGGGTACAACCATAATTTTATTTTATTTATGTTACTCTAAAATATATATATATATATATATATAAATATATATATATATATATATATATATATATATATATATATATATATATATATATATATATATATATATATATTAGAGCAATATAAATTAAAAAAAATTATGGTTGTTACACAGGAAACAATATATATATATATATATATATATATATATATATATATATATATATATATATATATATATATATATATTATATATATATATATATATATATATATATATATATATATATATATATATATATATATATATATATAACTTTTTTATATATGCACTGTGGGTACTCTTGACAATATTGACGACAGTAGTTGATGAGGTCATTATGGACCGGCAAGGGGCAGTTCAAATAAGGCATGGCAAAAGGGCCAGGCCTTCCGGCGAAATGTGTCATACATAAAGTCAGTGACCATCGTATCGAATCATCGCATCACAAGAAAGAAACGAACAAACATCCTAAACAGCCTGGTATGAATGATATCCCTACAGGGTGGTTTAGTAGTGTTTTCCTTCTCCAGTTTACATATAATATAATAATCACTCAATCAATATTGATGTGAGGCAAGTCCTGTTGTTGAGTGTCGAAATGCCGTACCCCTCACTATAAGGGGCTAGGGTGAATTGTACTGATCAATGTGAGATCGTGGCAACCTTCTGGAAGGCTCAAACAAACAACAGACCTACCGAAACACACATCAAGTAAAAACACAAAATAAATACACGTACAAAAACAATAATTTAATGATAAACCGAGAGGCAATATATTTGGCTACTAATTAGTAGAAATTGCATCACTAAACATAGAAGTAAACCTATTATGGCCGGTCAAATCTTGTCGCGTAGATCGTTCACATCGTCACGTGTGTACCCGGCTGTTAAGATATTGCGAAATACTGTTTGGCTTGTTGCCAGTAGTCAGCACTCAAAAATACCAGGCTGTACTCGGGGGAACAGTTGACAGACAACACATTCACAAACACTGAGTCACTGTGAAAACTCTGTTATATTGCTGCAATCTTGGGTTGACGTCAACGACCTGGTATGAATGCTACCCCCTCGTTTGAAGAACCCATTACTGACGTGTGCTCGAGTACCAACCCCACCGATCCTCTGCCGACCCAGCTAGGTGCACAAGTCACACGAAACAGGCGGTGTTACCTGTAGGTGTGTAACCATATATGGGCAGAAAACCCGACCGACCGTGTCACATTCACAGTTGCGAAGATAGGGTATTTATAACATTATATTGCACATGATGTTACACTGAAAGACTCTTGCTATTGTCATCACCCGTGACTAAAGCATAAACACATAAATATGTGAACAATGTTTGTTAATGTTGTCTAGTTGAGTCTAGCTGCCCGGACCATCACAAACATCCATTTTCTTCTACTAGATGCTAAACAAATAAAGTTGAACTTATTTGTATTGGTGTTCGTGGGTAATGTAGTAAGGAGTTTACCAAGATCGGCGTTTCTCCTATTCTCAATCCACGTGAAGCCAATGGTAGTGTGTGCACACATAATTGTGTTCGTCTTCCATTAAGCGTGCGTGCGTGCGTGCGTGCGTGCGTGCGTGCGTGCGTGCGTGACTGTTTGCGTAGCAACTAGGTCCGTCAAGCTGACAAACATGGCTGATGCTATCGGAAGTTCCGTCGTATGTTTTGTTGCATCTATGGTCCAAACATTTGTTTTTGCGACAAAAAAACAACGTTGTGTCCAGTGGCGTATGGTGGGTAATTATGTCAAATGTTTGTATTTAACATTTTGTGCAACTACATGGCAGTACGGTAAACTAATGGGAGACTAGGCTTGGCCCCCTTTGGCCTCCATTTTGGCCTCCCATTAGCCACCCCCGTTGGCCGCCCCCTGGCCGCCCCCACTGAATCCCTTTAATTAGTCTTTATGGAATCAACGTTTAATCTCCTTACCTAGTCATTGTGTCATCAACATTCATTCCCTTTAGTTAGTCACTATGACATTAGCATTAAACCCGTTTAGTCAGTTACTATAACATCAACATTGAATCCCTTTAATTAGTCACTATGACATCAACGTTTAATATCCTTAATTAGCCATTGTGGCATCATCGTTGAATCCCTTTAGTTAGTCACTATGACTTTAACGTTGAATCCCTTTAGTTGGTCATTGTGGCATCAACATTGAATCCCTATAGTTAGTCACTATGATATCACCATTGAATCCCTTTAATTAATCACTATGACACCAACATTAAATATCTTTAGTTATTTACTATGACTTCAACTTTGAATCATTTTAATTAGTAACTATTACATCAACATTGAATCCCTTTAGTTAGTCACTATGGCATCAACGTTGAATCCCTTTAGTAAGTCACTATGACACCAACATTGAACCCTTTTAGTTCGTCACTGTAACATCAACATTGAACCCCTTTAGTCAGTCAAAATGACATCAACATTTAATCCCGGTAGTTAGTCACTATGACATCAACATTGAACCCTTTTCGTTAGTCACTATGACATCAACATTGAACCCCTTTAGTTAGTCACTATGATATCAACTTTGAATCCCTTTAATTAATCACTATGACATCAACATTAAATCTCTTTAGTTAGTTACTATGACATCAACGTTGAATCATTTTAGTTAGTAACTATGACATCAACATTGAATCCCTTTAGTTAGTCACTATGGCATCAACATTGCATCCGGTATAATAATAATTAATAATAACGCATCACAAACCATCGATCGCATCTAAGACAATAGGATAATTTCGACATTGATGTATTTCAACTGTATTAAAACAATATCTAAACTAATAAATAACGATTATAACAATACATAACAATTATACTTGATACCACCTGTTTTAAGTGAGGCATGTGCCATTTTATGAAACTAAAGTATATAATATGGATTATATACACAAATTGGCTATCTTTGGTTACTGAAGTGCTTAAATTGGCAACCTGATTCCTACAATCGACAAAGCGTAGATAAGTTTTATAGATCACATTTTTAAAGAAAATCACGCTATATGTTTCGATCAATTTCAATATCGATGAAAGAAAGCGGAGAGTGGCAATGGGAACCGTAAGGGAAGGTCGGAGATCCCTGAGCTGGCGTGGAAGAAACCGGATAATAGCAATCGGGAACCGTAAGGGAAGGTTGGGATCACTGAACTGGTGCGGAAGAAAGCAGATAATTTCAATGGGGAACCGTAAGGTAAAGTCGGGATCACTGAAATGATGCGAAAGAAATCGGATAATGGCAACGTGGAACCGTAAGGTAAGGTTGGAGATCACTGAACTGGTGCGGAAGAAAGCGGAGAAAGGCAATGGGGAACCGTAAGGTAAGGTTGGGATAATTGACTCTACCGTGTTATATTGTACACAGGACGGTTAAACTATTGGCACTAACCAACTCTTCCGTTTTATCGTCACACATATTGTTCACAGAACGGTTAAACTATTCGCACTGACCAACTATTCCGTTTTATCGTCACACGTATTGTACACAGAACGGTTAAACTATTCGCACTGACCAACTATTCCGTGTTATCGTCCACACATATTGTACACAGGACGGTTAAACTATTCGCACTGACCAACTCTTCCCAATGGTGTCACACGGCTCTTCCGAATAACGCCGGTCTTACTTTACAGTTATCTTTCTCACGACAGCAGCCGTGTTGTAAAAATAAAACAATCTTCATTGACAATCAGGTAACGGTAAATACACATATCAGCTACAACAATCTTCTAAAGATAGTCTTTGCAAAAATGTATTGCATCATATTATTATAGTATATTCCCTCATTAGTTGCCATTGCTGAATAAAATAAAAACTGTCAAAGCATTATTCTACATGCAACTGCAGTAACGGTGAAGACAACATTCTTGTGACATAATCAAACACCTTTCCAAGGAGCTCAAAATATTAGCAAATGCATATGTTTCCAACTTCATATACAAATAGTTCCACCTATCCTGGACTTGTCGCTGTATAAGTGCAGGCATAAGTGCAGGCATATTGTATCACACTGCATACGTGCAGGCATATTGGGACTGAACTAATGCCACACTGTATAAGTGCAGGCAGTTTGGGACAGAACTGATGCCACACTGTATAAGTGCAGGCACATTGGGACTGAACTAATGTCACACTGCATAAGGGCAGGCACATTGGGACTGAACTAATGCCACACTGTATACGTACAGGGACATTGGGACTGAACTAATGTCACACTGCATAAGTGCAGGCACATTGGGACTGCACTAATGCTACATTCTATAAGCGCAGCCACATTTGGACTGAACTAATGCCACACTGTATAATTGCAGACACATTGGGACTAAACTAATACCGCACTAGGGGAATTTATTGCACCATGGTAACGGTAAAGAGATGGTAAAATCAAAAGTGAAATAATTACTAAAGGTATATAGTTATTAAAGCGTCATCTATGCTGGCGATTGCATCCATTGTTATAGTATATTATTCATATTGTCTTTACATTGTAGAAGTTTAAAAGTTGTACCTTGAATAGTAATTAACATGTTTAAGTTTAAGTCTGTACTACAATCACACACACACACACACACACACACACACACACACACACACACACACACACACACACACACACACACACACACACACACACACACACACACACACACACACACACACACACACACACACACACACACACACACACACACACACACACACACACACACACACACACACACACACACACACACACACACACACACACACACACACACACACACACACACACACACACACGCTCCCACACACACACACACACACACACACACACACACACACACACACACACACACACACACACACACACACACACACACACACACACGCTCCCACACACACACACACACACACACACACACACACACACACACACACACACACACACACACACACACACACACACACACACACGCTCCCACACACACACATACACACACACACACACACACACACACACACACACACACACACACACACACACACACACACACACACACACACGCTCCCACACACACACACACACACACACACACACACACACACACACACACACACACACACACACACACACACACACACACACACACACACACACACACACGCTCCCACACACACACACACACACACACACACACACACACACACACACACACACACACACACACACACACACACACACACACACACACACACACACACACACACACACACACACACACACACACACACACACACACACACACACACACACACACACACACACACACACACACACACACACACACACACACACACATTCTATTTGCCTTAGTGTAATTCGATTGGTTTGGGGACCCGAGGAACGCTGCAGGTCACATTAGTATGATCAAGACGTTCACGACGATGATAACGTTCATCCCTGGCGTTGTCATAATACACTTTTCAGCTGCGGAAGGCGCAGCGCTTCGTAAAGTCAAGTGTCAGACCGTCTCTATTCTGTGAATCGCCATCCATGTAAGTGAAGCGCGCATGGGATTGGTCAGTCACCGCATCGCGACGCGCCGTCAATGTCAGTGACGCGCGCACGGGATTGGTCAACGGTCGCGACGTGCTTCCCTCACGGCCCCGAAATAGCTGTCCGCGTTGCAGTTACGTCAATCGCCTCATAACTTGGGCTACCTGCGCACATATATACATAACACAACCCGCCAGTAAAGGTTATGTGCGCTAGTGACCCGCAGGTTAACTATAATACATCATTAGTTGTATTAGCCACCCAATGCACTGCCAGTATACCATCCTTGAGAACTGACTGAGCGGGTTGAAATATATACACACTTTTCTTTGGGCAGTAGTCACATTCCGTAAGTTACGCTTAATTATACTCTTTTCAAGTTGAAGGAGTACAAGCAGATGGGTAAATCACCAGTAAATGGAAACAATGGCATATTTCACTTGTCACAAATAGATGTCTCTATTTATTCAAATAAATGACTTTTTTGTGATAGGAACGGGTCTTTTGATTAATTACCTGTCAACCATTAGCAGCGACCATCCTTAATAATTTTTCCCATTTTGGGGGATTATTTCTGGCCCTATCAGACAATGTGTCAGTACCGCAACACTAAGAAAATGGCTGGTAAAATAATTGGACAAATAATTTTCATTTTCTTCTTGTCATTGTGAATTAAATAATTGGGGATGGCTCCGGTATTAGTAACTTCCGACAGGAGCACGGTTGCGACAATTTGATGGAATGTCATTGTCCCTGATACAGTCTTCAGACCAGACGTTAGACAATGGTCCACATTAGACACATCCTGTTCACTTACTTTGAAGAGTTTGGCACTAGTATCGGCTTCCAATGCAGTAAACACAGTGTCTGTTTTGTGAAGATCTCTTCCATGGGCTACTAGTCTATAGGCCGTGCGTTTAGGTATTCCACCCTATCCATCAGCTGCTCCTTTTCCATGGCCAGCTTCCACAAAGGACCAGTTAACGTATTTCACACCCCACTGGAAAGGCAGGGACGAAAGCAAGTAGAAGTTGGCCTTACTCCTGTATTGTGTAACGGGTCCGTCTGACAGAAAGTAATCTGTGGATTGTTCTTGCGTGCATCCTCAACTATAGGCTTCAGGTGGGCCCATGTAGCCGATTTTCCGCACTTCCTGGTGGGGTCAGTGTATTCTTCACACTTTTGTGAAGGTTTCTGTGTTGTTTTTTCCAAGCCCATTTCTGCCTCCTGTATTGCCGCGAAGTCATATCTTTGACAAGCTTCTTGCTGGTGCCACTGACCGTCATTTTCATTCCATGGCAGAAACAGTTATATCCAATGCATGACATATAGGGTAATACTATTTATAGCGTGAACATAGCATGTTACAAATATTTGTCTAACTTATGTAAGTAAGTAAGTAAGTAAGTAAGTAAGTAAGTAAGTAAGAAAATGTATATCCTCATCACAATCATCATGTACAATATAAGGCAAACAAAAGCAATTAATTATATATTAGTACTGAATAAGATAACATGCATTTTACAGACAATATTGTGAACATCACCAATGTGTTGGAACTACGGTACTTAATATATGTTTATGAATCATTTTATCTTACACTGGATGCTATGATATGCAAGTAGCTTACTTGTTCTGTTTGTATTTGTACAGGTTCACTCCTTGATGTTGTACTCAAGTTAGATCAGGAGTGTAAATTGTGCAATGACTGATACACTTGATGTTGCTTCATTTTAGTGGTAAGCATAGTTTATTAGTTTAGTTAATAAATTGTAATAAATGCAATGTTATCTTACAAACTTGCATTACAGAGGTATATTCTTAATTTACGCATAAGCTTACCACTCGCAGCCTATTATAGTTATTTAACAGTCGCATTAGTAAGACATTTATTTCAATCCATTGTGCATCTACTATACTCAGTAACTGAAGTTATTTAGTAGATGCTGGTCTGATATATCATAGATATATATTTATAATCCCTATATTTTATAATATCTAATATGTATGGATATATGATGAAGACTGGGTGCTGTACAGTATAAACACTGTGCCGCCACTGGGTTCATGCCGTGCAGCAGCATGAATGTCACTGGCCCAAGTCTGCATCACTGTATCGTGTGTCAACTGATAAGGGCTCAGTGGTCTTGTTTAAACGGGTGTTCTATTTATGTATGTGCGGGCATTGCACATAGGGAATTTTAGAAGAGCTGGAGGTATGTGATTTTTACTAAACTCGGTCAGCGTATCAATGAGATTATGGCAGTTGCTGTGAAACATTTTCAGAACTTTTGATAGTCACGTTTTCTTATAAACAGACAAATCGTTAACATGGCCACCAATGCAATTTTACTGTAGTCTGGCCCCTGCAACGCTGACAGCTATTTCGGGACCGTGAGGGAAGCACGTCACGACCGTTGACCAATCCCGTGCGCGCTTCACTGACATGGGTGGCGCTTCATACTATTCACCCGCGTAAGTGTGTGTTACGTCGCGAAAGTTCAGTGTCAAGGTTACCAACCGAACTGAAACAGTAACGTTGGAGCAATTAAGTGCATTAGTCGTGATTCATATGAGAATACCGTGGGCGGGGCAGTGTGTAAAAGATATTTCAGTCTGAGGGTGGTATCAGTCGGAGCATCGGGGAGGTGGGGGTAGTGTCACAGGGTAATTTGACGCGTGTGTCTGAATGACAGGTATGCACCCTAATCGGTTCAGTCATTAGTATAAGTATTTGTTTTTCTATTCATATCTGATCTGACCAGTGGAGCAGTATAAGGTTTGTTTCTGAATATATATATATATATATATATATATATATATATATATATATATATATATATATATATATATATATATATATATATATATATATATATATATATATATATATATATATATATATATATATATACGTGTGTGTGATTATTTTTGTCATGCGGAATTTAATGTAATAATTTATGTATAGGTGTTTGTGATTACTGTGTAAAGGACTAAACAATGCATTGTTGTCTAGCGCGTTTCTGCAAGAACTCTGTGGGCGCCTCGCTCTTCCGTTTTCTGAGGTGTTTAATTTCAAGGTCCGCCTCGAGTTCATCGTCAGACTGGTCTGCAGCCAGCTGTCCGCGTCGGGACAAGCTCCTTAGCGTGCGGGTCCCATGTTTACGTGGCGTTGTGTGTGTTGTCACCATAGACATAAATAGAACACCCGTTAGTAAAACAGGGGGTGATTAATGATGTAACTCTATGGTTGTCACACGTGATTGTCTCAGAGGACGGCTTCTGTCCTCGTTGTGACCCAGACGATAACGAGACCGCTGGTCACGACTATCTGGGTCATCCAAGGGGTGTCTGGCGCTGTACCGCGTTGTGTAGTGTTGCCACGTTGTCCCAGACGGTAATTACACGACCCGTTGGTATCAACGGGATCAGAGTCACGGGGTGTGTCTGACCTCGTACGGCGTGGTTGGGCCGGCCGGTCTTGTTTACGTACAAGGGGTGTCTGGCGCTGTACCGCGTTGTGTAGTGTTGCCACGTTGTCCCAGACGGTAATTACACGACCCGTTGGTATCAACGGGATCAGAGTCACGGGGTGTGTCTGACCTCGTACGGCGTGGTTGGGCCGGCCGGTCTTGTTTACGTACGGGTCGAGGATTGCATGTGTCCCAGTTTTGATTCGGGTCTACTATTCTGACTTTCTCAGTATTGAAAACTTTTAACTTTCCAGTCTGCTGATAATGGACATAAATAACAGGGCCTCGGACTCGTGTTGTAAAGTCATTGCCTTCGTTATGCGGCTAATATAGATATAATAGTGATAATAATTTTACTATTCAGAAAATGTAGACATGTAGCCTAGCGTTGGGGGCAGAATTCAGTTGTGAGTAATGGGTATTTCGTCCGAACCAAGCTACAGGCGTTGGTCAAAAGTTGACGCTAATTAGTTGTCAACCGGTTCCTCAAGATCTCACTCTCTTCTGACCTGTAAGCGGGCCGGGAAAAGTTTGGCAAGATGTAGAACAGCCACCCACACCATACACATATAATAGTTATGCGAAAATGCAAACGGGTTTTCTTAAAGGGAGGTTGTGTGGCGTCGGTCTGTTCACGCATGCGTGAGACGGTTTTGGATGATTTTGGTAGAATCAGGAGATGTTCACGCATGCGTACTTTGGTATTGGAAACTTATGTGAAAGTTGTGGACTTGCTTTAAAGGACACATTTGCGCGGCAGAGGATTTCACCGAAACACGGCGTGTATGCTCCACAAGGGAAGATACGAAAATGCTCGCAACATGCCGACCTTCAACATTTTCCGCATAGACAAGCCAAGCCGGTCGATGTCAGTACGACCAAGAGCCTACCGCCCGACGCGCGTTCGAAGACAATCAGCTATCGAGACAACAGAGACCGTGACCCATAAACCAGCAACCGCGAGGACGATGACTGCCGATGAGGGAGCATATCAAAACAGCATTGGACACGCCGATCCCCGAACGCAACGGCAATGCGCAGCGACGAGGCGAGACGAGTCGAAAAATTAAAGGACTTGAAGAAAAAACAATTGTGTGCTATGTTTATAGAGCAACTGCATGAGAACGTACGCCTATACGGTATGTTGCTGATTTTATTTTAATGTCTCGACAAAACTATTTTAGATTTGACGTTGTAATTAAGAAGGAAGTTAACAATAGTGCAACGTTTGCAAAATTTGTATTCATAACTACAGTGCCAGTGGAGAATAAGTAGCCAGATTAGGCAAATTAATGTTTACAAAAAGGAAACTTAGAACTAAAAAAACTGAGAAATTACCGATGTTGATGTTGTAGAATATGGTGGTAGTTACCGTAACGGGATATGTGCACTGTACAGGAAGCAAGCTGTCACCACATATACCCTGGAATTTGGCCAACCCAATTCCGCAGTTACGCATGAACTTGACGAAAATACTGATTCACATATGTTTGTAATATTGTTGTGTTAGTTCAAATTGTTAAAAGATTTCTTAATTTGTTAAAATATAAGATGAATACGCATTTGGTTTAATGAAACTAAGAATTATATATAATGCCAAAACTCTGAAATTAATTACAGTTATATGGCTACGATATAATCATTGAAGGGTTTACTGAAGTCAAGATTATTAATGCGTCCGCTTGAGGACATATTTATATCGTGTGATTGGATTTGGTGTGATCAAATAGAGATCACAATTGCTATGGAAATGTGGTTTAATTACAAACTGAGAATGTTTGTCAGGATTTGATAAATGCAGGACGCTGGTTTTCAAATCAACGGATGGTTTGGCAGTTTAGACATAGGTACGCCATGTGTAAATGGAACAGACTTAATCCGTTAATAGATTATTGGAGTAATCCGAGTCAAAGGAACCCAACGATAGACCAAAATTACTGCAACGTGCCACTGGCATAGATATGTTGGTACTATAGAGTTAAGATTGCTAAAATGATTAAGATGGCTGATCTGCAAGGCCATTCTCTCAAAGGCGTGATCAACGCGTTTTAGTGGTGGGCAATTGAGGGGCATATGTTTAATGAATTCAGGAGTAATTCAACGAGGATGATATCTTAGCATATGTTAAATGAATGTCAACGATGGTGGTGATTTAAAGAATCAACGATAAGATCAGATATAATCAACGTGCTGATCACATTAAGGGACATTTGTTTAATGAATTCAGGAGTAATTCAACGAGGATGATAACCTGACACCTCCATATGATTGTCTCTGATCAGATATGGTTTCGATGCGGGGGCTGTCAATGCTGAATGTAACATACTTTGGTTTTGGGTGAGTTGAGATAGAGGGCAAGGCAACTGTACACCCTGGCTTGGTCGAACGTGTTAGAGCTTGTACAGCTCTCAAATATAAAATAACTAAGTACGTTGTATTTGAATTTATAATACAACTTTCAAATATACAATAACTTAGATTGTATTCGAATTAGGATTATGCTGTCAATGCATTTTTATGATTGTTAGTATGATATTACAAAGGTCTCATTATGACTACACTATCGGTGTCTAAGAATGGATTGGAATGTTTGGATATCACAGTATCTATGTATACATAATGATATTACACAGTATCTTTGTACGTTCAACTATACTCAGGTGAAAACTGATTGTAATTTTACATTGTGAAACATATTTTAAATAAAATTAATATTTTATTATAAATATTTTCGTTTTATTGAAGGTTGGGAACACATTGGAATATGGTTGGGGTAATGTTGGCTGATGGTTGGGGTAACGTTGGCGAATGGTTGGGACAATGTTGGCTGATCGTTGGGGTAACGTTAGCGGATGGTTGGGGCAACGTTGGTGCTATGTATGCTGTTGACGTAGGTGCAACGTTGGCCCAACGAGCAAAGTAACATTGCGCCAACGTTACGCCAACGGTTGGCATATGGTTGGCTGACTGTCACTGTGCTAGCTGGTATAGAGGCAACGTAGTTGTACTTACACCCAATATCGGCAACTCAACAATACTCTATGGGTTTCACAATGATAACATTCAAAATTAGTAATTGTTCATCATTATGTAGATGAGGGTATTGATTTCCTGGCCAAACCATTCCCCTAGCTCGCCTAGTCGAGTCGAACGTGCATTTTTGTCAACAAGATAAACTCATACCGCTTTAACGAAATTAAATAGTGACTCATGCTGTTGTTACACCAAATGACATTGTTCCTGGTCATTCTGAGCCATTTTGCATACACCTGTGGATGCGAATAGTGATTTCCTGACCAAAACATTACCCCACCCTGTCAGATAACGAGCGTCTATTCTGACAAACAAATGCATGTTAAGATATAATTGTAACGCAATAACCATATATAATTACTACACGTGTAACGTACTGTGTCGGGGGAGAAATGTGTCTGTCACACTGAACACGGCGACGGTAACACAGCCAGTGATCGTAATTTAAACTCAGCCGCACATTGACTGTTCTACTCACGAATATGGCCATTGAAATCTATTCTGGAATGGCGCAACACACCAACTGAGGGCTTGAAGAACTCACATGTGCAACGTCTGATGTCACGTCGCACCAAGACACTGTTGCCGACGCGCAAAAGCCTGCTGGTACTGAACATTATGTAAAGAAATATCAGCATTGCTATCGAACAACGAAAGGAAACTCAACGACGGCATTACGACACCCACTCTACACCGCTGAAAGAGCTAAGTGTTGGACAAGCGGTCCGAATGAAGCTGTCTGGACGCAAAACTTGGAGTTTTTGGGCGTGTAAAAGTTCACTGGGGCAGCGACCCTACAACGTTGAAGTCGCCGGTCAGACGTATCGGAGAAACAGACGATAGTTGAGGGCAACCAGCGAGATGGGGCCCTCCGGGACCGTAGATGACCTAACGTTTTGTTGAGACATTCCGTTGTCGCCGTGTCCCCGCCCGAACCCGCCGCGGGGGACCCCGAGCGATACGCCGAGACGAGACGAGCCTTGTGAACCAAGACGCATGACACTTGGTAACCATGGTGACATTAAGCCACCACAACGGCTGATCGAACGGTGAACCCCTAAGTTGTGAAGAAAAAAATAACAAAAAGGGATGTCACGAGGTATTCCAGCTGATACCAGCTAGTAGGGTATATTTGGACTGGCTGCATAGTTACAACCTTTGGACTCTAGTGCAGTACCCAGAGGGACATTAGCATATAGAGTAGTGGGCGTTGCATCTGTAGTTAAGCAGTCTACGCTAGGATCTAGATCAGCAAACGTGTGTAACTAGTGAGCAGCACAATAAACTTATAATCTTGAAGTATTTCTTGTATGTTAATAACATATAAAAGCAAGCAATACCGTTGCACCATACCTCCCTCGGACATCAGGCAGATTGTTGCTAGCCACACAGAAAGATCAAGACAAGTTATAAAATTCAGCTGTCTTTCTGATGTTGTTATATAAACAAGCTGATTTTACATAAGTGAGTGTCTCATTTCTTACGTCTATACCGTTAGTTACCTAGTCACAAGCGTCCCCCCTACTGCGTTCAGGGTTAGCTTAATTACATCAATAACCACGGTAATAGAAAGAACTCACTTCACTCAGTATATTCCAGGTAAACTCGTTATGACTTTAGTCAGACAAACGATGATACAGTTACACACATAGACAATAATTTCTGTTGTCTAAGACTACATGATGACAGATCTATGCGTAGTCGTACGCCCACCAGAACTGACTAACTAAAACTCATTCTAACTCTCTTCCACCAAGACTAGAACTAAAACTAAACACTCTTCCATCGAGGCTAAACTTAAACTAACTCTCTTCCATCAAGACCAAGCTACCACTCATTCTAACGCTCTTCCACCAAGACTAAACTAAAACTAAACACTCTTCCATCAATACTAGAACTAAAACTCATTCTAACGCTCTTCCACCAAGACTAAACTAAAACTAAACACTCTTCCATCAATACTAGAACTAAAACTCATTCTAACGCTCTTCCATCAAGACTAAACTAAAACTGACTATCTGTATTTTTGGCGTCCATTTATACGCTCTCTTGCGCCAGGTACAGTCATGATCAGTCCTCCCAGAAGGGAGGACATGTCCTTATAAGTCAACAGAGCAGTCTCAGTCGTGGACCACTATTCTGGACATCCTAGGCTAACCCACACAAATATATATCTGGACACTGTTCGCTTTCTAGACTGCGCTTCTACTCTTGGCTACTCTATCCTTGGACGGGTCAGCAGACATCGTTAATAATATAGTTGTAGTCTTCTACTGGGACAGTTTGTTTTGATATAGCCTTTTCTAGGAGGCTGACCTATTCGTCCGCACTCGCTTACTTGGTTGTTTTCCTTCATCACTCCGTTTACACACAACTTGTCTCCCTGCTATAACTAGAGGGGTACATGACTTTACAAAGTGGCACACACAAAACACGAACTGCACAACCACGTGCTTGTTGTGAGCCGACTGAAATCGCGGAAAACCTCAATGAACGGCACGAAACCGCTGAACTCATCGCACAGCGGGACCAGGATCGGCCATGTAAATACGACAATGCGGCGGTGGAGATACACTGACGAGCCGCAGTCAGTGAAATGTGACTGTTGAGAACAACGGCGCATCTCCTAATGGGGGAGGCCAGGTAGCGGAGCAACTGAAAAATACGGTAAAAATGTAAAAAATCAAATTAAGCCAAAGGGGTTCACGGCCCAGTGCCCTCTCTAAACACGCCACTGGCGGAGGAGACCAGACAACGTCCCACCGTCTCTGCTGCCGACTACTGGACGGTCCGTGCACATCATCGTGGGATCACTACTGGACGGTGCGTGCACATCATCGTGGGATCACTACTGGACGGTCCGTGCACATCATCGTGGGATCACTACTGGAAGGTCCGTGCACATCATCGTGGGATCACTACTGGACGGTCCGTGCACATCATCGTGGGATCATGCCTCATGATCCCAAGTTAGACTACTGGAAGGTCGGTGAACACGGATTTGGCTACTCACTGTCACGGACCAGATGATGTTTAGGAACTGCAGTGCATCTCTGCAACGAATTAGTCTGTGATAAATCTGTCGAATGTGTGTGTATGTGTGTGTGCGTGCATGTGTGTGTGTGTGTGTGTGTGTGTGTGTGTGTGTGTGTGTGTGTGTGTGTGTGTGTGTGTGTGTGTGTGTGTGTGTGTGTGTGTGTGTGTGTGTGTGTGTGTGTGTGTGTGTGTGTGTGTGTGTGTGTGTGTGTGTGTGTGTGTGTGTGTGTGTGTGTGTGTGTGTGTGTGTGTGTGTGTGTGTGTGTGTGTGTGTGTGTGTGTGTGTACATACTTAAACTTAAACATGTTAATTTATATTCAAAGTATATTTTTGAAACTTCTACAATGTAATGACAATATAAATAATATACTATAGCAATGGTTGCAATCGGTAGCATAGATGACGCTTTAATAACTATATACATTAAGTAATGATTACATTTTTTTGCCATCTCTTTACCGTTACCATGATGCAATAAATTCCCCTAGTTTCGCATTAGTTCAGTCCCAATGTGGTTGCGCTTATAGAGTGTGGCATTAGTTCAGTCCCAATATGCCTGCACTAATGCAGTGTGACATTAGTTCAGTCCCAATGTGGCTGCGCTTATACAGTGTGGCATTAGTTCAGTCCCAATGTGGCTGCATTTAGGCAGTGTGATATTAGTTCAGTCCCAATGTGCCGGCACTTATACGGTGTGGCATTAGTTCTGTCACAATGTGCCTGCACTTATACAGTGTGACATTAGTTCAGTCCCAATATGCGTGCACTTATGCAGTGTGGTACAATATGCCTGCTCTTTCGTTGTGAGAAATGCCTCCTGGACCATTGCGTGCGGCCCCGAAGAAGACAAGACAAGATGTATCTTACACTATGTTTGGATGAAAATAAATTTGTTTCTATGAGTTTGATAATATTACAGAAGTTCTCCTTTATGGACAACACAGATTGGCAAAATTACTGCACTTAGCTGTAGTTACAGCCAACCCTCCAGTACCCACTGGACAACACCCTGGGGGTACGTAACCCCTGGTTGAGAACCCCTGACCTAGTGAGTTGTCGATGTAACTCGGAAGTTTGTTTTTATTTTTTAACATTATCAGTAGCGAGACCGCTCGGCTGCTACGGGCGGCGGCGCTTGGCTAATGATCTCAGTCATTATGACCGTCATAGGTTGACTGACTCAACCTGTAGATTACGCAACACTAGTAGAGACAAGGCCGTCTACACAAGGTCACAGCAACAATGCGATTAGGTCACTTAGATCTATGCGGATTCGAAAGGTCCACAATTTTGGTTACACTGGTTTCACTGATGCCTGATGACCCAAGTGCATGACGCTTGATTGCCATGCTACTGGTTTTTTTTTACGCAAAGCCGCTCGCGTCTATTTATGTTGGGTGCAAATTCAGTATGCTATTTTTTTAAATAATGTGGCAAAAAGTCATAGTTTAGGTACTGGGCATTCAAACACGCAATCGTACACAGTGTACACGCAGGTACACCCAGACCTTATGCAAAGGGTGTGGTTTTACAAACACATTGACAAGGAGATTAAAAGGAGATAACATTGTCAACAAATGTCATCATAGTTTTTTTTTACCTCAAGTGCATACTAGGCGTTGGTCCAGACAAGTACAGAACAAGAACTACATTATACTTAACAACAAAGAAAACGCGAATAGTTCAACATAACGTTTTGTCGCGACGTAATGAACTCGCCGGACTTGTTGACGCATTATGACAGAGCTAGATGCTGTGTTTCGATGATAGAACTAGATGTTGTGTTTCGATTAAGTCAAACATATTATAGAAGGCGCACGTTCTACACTCAGTCCGGCCCGGTTAGTTCGGCCCAAGTACGGGCACGTGCTGCACATGCAATCGATGCAGGCTAAAACCAGGCTTGACGACTCAAGTCACTGGGGCTGACGCGAGTCGCACCTGTTCGTGACTTGTGACTTGACTCGGAATTCAGATAGATGACTCCAGACTTGTCACCGTATCCATTTTGGACCTCTCTCTCTGGGTGCAAGTATTGATTTCCTTGCAAAAACATTCCCAAATCCTGAAAAGTTGCTAGTGTCTTTTTATCAAAGGTGGAGAAAGTTATTGGCCGTTGACCCAATATATGCACCCAGGTGTCAACAAGGCTGCCCGTCACAGTGTCAACAAGGCAACCCGTTAAAGTGTCAACAAACCTACCCGTTACAACGACAACAAGGCTACCCGTTACAATGTCAACAAGGCTACCCATTACAATGTCAGCAATGCGGCCCGTTACAATGTCAACAAGGCTACCCGTTACAATGTCAACAAGGCTACCCATTACAATGTCAGCAATGCGGCCCGTTACAATGTCAACAAGGCTACCCGTTACAATGTCAACAAGGCTACCCGTTACAATGTCAACAAGGCTACCCATTACAATGTCAGCAATGCGGCCCGTTACAATGTCAACAAGGCTGCCCGTCACAGTGTCAACAAGGCAACCCGTTACAGTGTCAACAAACCTACCCGTTACAACGACAACAAGGCTACCCGTTACAATGTCAACAAGGCTACCCATTACAATGTCAGCAATGCGGCCCGTTACAATGTCAACAAGGCTACCCGTTACAATGTCAACAAGGCTCCCGTTACAAAATCAACATTTCATAAAACAAATCTTAAGTATTACGACTGCCAAGCTGCACTTCTTTGCCATGACCACCGAGGCAGACCTGCCACCGATGGAGCTTCGATAATTTCTGGGCTGTCATGGCAAAGCGGACTGCAGTTGTTCGCCACGTTGTTAAAGCTAATGAGTTGCCCTACAGCAGCGCAGAGCATAGCTATATGAAACCTCGCAGGAAGTCTTACGGAAAACTAAGATAGGCACGATCGACTACAATAGTGTGAACGGGCGTCCAACATAACGATTGATTTTCTCTAAATAAGAACTTTGTTTCTTTTGTATTTCTTTCTTTTGTTTTCTTTGTTTGGTTATATATGAAGGGGTGGAGCGATCGGTCTTGAGTGTTCGTGGCGACCAGCTGCGAGACCACTGGGCTGCACCGGGCGGCGGCGCTTGGCTAATGATCTCAGTTATTTTGATCGGCGTAGTTTGACGTGTATTCACTGACTCAAACTGTAGATTACGCAACACTAGTTGAGACAAGGCCGTCTACACGAGGTCACAGCAACAATGCGAGTAGGTCACTTAGATCTAAAAACATAAATATACAAGTGACTTGTTCGCACTCTACTGTTGTTGTTTTTTTTAATAACTTGCTCCCCTATTCTGTTACTCATCACTATACTATTATTAAATGTGACCGATTTGCCATGCTAAACTGTTGTTTGGCCTATACGATTATTTGGCACACGTATTTGTAGCACGTGTTGAGTAAGGAAGCTATCCTGAATTAAAAGGCTAAATTGTTGGTCCTGTACTCTCTACAGATTTACATGGTTAACATCTGCCATCATGATACATTCCCCTTTACTCACTTCCTTTATAGCGTGTTTTTTCTGCTATCCTCTTTGTTTATGTTTGGACTTAAACTAAGCCAATAGTTAATGTTGAATTTCCTTAACTATATTGAACCAAGCAGCTTCGTCGCAATTTGCTGCCCTTTCTAATTTTATTTCGTAGGCATGAATAGATTATTTAATATATAAAATGACTCACCCCTTCTTTATATTCGATCTCTCCTAAACGTTATGCATCCTGTTAATCCTAATTCAGCATCTGATATGTCTTTGTTCGCCCATGATTCGGTTATACCAATTATGTGAGGGTTAATACCTTCTACCATAACGTTTAATTCGTTTTTCTTATATACTATAATACTATGCTTCTTGCATTTAAACACACGCATTTATAACCAGCTTCAGAATGTTGTCCGGACATTTTTTTATTGGTCTATG
Source organism: Lamellibrachia columna (assembly GCA_963662155.1). NCBI lineage: Eukaryota > Metazoa > Annelida > Polychaeta > Sabellida > Siboglinidae > Lamellibrachia > Lamellibrachia columna. The sequence continues at coordinate 44,335,737 of OY759269.1, read as the reverse complement.
TGTACTTGTGGTCTCTTGACCTGTTGGAGGCACCTTTAAGTAACCCCCTGCAGTTCTAGTTTAAACAATGTTTGCTACCAAAAACATTTGTTATGCTTCCCATGCCAGTGTTGACTGCTGCTGATAGTTCAAACTGTGGCAAAACCATCGCCATGGTTATGTCTCGATTATCTCAGTTATAACTTCAGTTCTAGTTCAATTCACTCACCAAGAGTGAATAGACAGTAACCATCTTCGTCGCCAGTTTTAGAGTTTTACTAAATGACGAGACAAGTTTACAACAAAACATGCTTTATTTACCGCACGTCGCCTGAACTATTTGTCCCGGATGTATATGGGTACAGTCAATTATTTTTACAGTGAGCAGTGAGAGGAATAACAAGTTAAGGTTCAGTCAAGACATTACAGTACCCTCACTGTCTTCGTTGTTAGTCCATACGTGTACTAAAATAGAACCTGCAAACCTCCCTCCTTGCCCGGACCCACGATTTTGTCCACCCTCTCGGTAATTGCCTCTATTTTTGCACCTTGGACATTGGTCGTTATAGCATTGTTTGCCAGGACATTGATCGTTCTAGCTTTGTTCGCCAATTGCCTCCTGTCAATCGTGCAGCGACACGGTCAGGTGACCACGCCTGACGCTACCTCCTACGTGTAAATATACGTTCATCAGTGAAACAGGCAGAAGAGATAGAGAGAGCGGTTTCTGAGGATTCTGTCAATATAATGCAAAGACAACATTCTAGAAAGCAAACATACAGACCAGGTAGAAATAAGAGAGAACAATGTTACAGTTGTGGTATCAAGTCCTTGGGACTGGTCAAAGTGCTTTACACTTCACGCCCTGGCAGACCTGTTCATTCCAACACCAACTCAGCCTTGATGCAATTTTCTGCGCGAAAACTATTCGTTCAGATACCCACCTCTGTGGATAGCCAGTTATTCGTGTGTACAGTTGGCTGAAACAACGAGGAGTAAACGAAATCGTCTAAGTTTCAAAACGGCAGCAAGATGATTCGAAACGGGATCTCTCGATAGAGAGTCCGATGTTCTGACCACAACGCCAGCGCGCCCCGCGATTTTCCAACAGCCTTTTCGCTGCATTTACTTGACCCCGGTACTTATGCTTCAGCCTTGTGTTTTCTTCACCACTCGCCTCTTCCTCACTCTCCAATGCCTCCTTCTTCTGTCTTTTTGCTTCTTCAATGCAATATACGTGATGGCTGCCCGTTACAATGTCAACTAGGCTACCCGTTACAATGTTAACAAGGCTGCCTGTTACAATGTCAACAAGGCTACCCTTTACTAAGTCAACAAGATTGTTATAAAACAAATCTAAGTATCACGACTGCCAAGAGGCACTTCTTTGCCATGACCACCGAGGTAGCAGGGCTTCGATACTTTCTGGGCTGTCATGGCAAAGGGGACTACAGTTGTTCGCCACGTTGTTAAAACTAATGATTCGCCCTACGGCAGCGCAGACTCTTAGAATGTTCGATGGTAATCAATATTGACACTAAGCACCGCTCAGATTTGGCCAAGAAGAACATTACTGCCCTACTATCAGTAAAGGTGAACTGCAGCTCAGACTCGCAGAGCTATATGAACCCTCGCAGGAAGTACTACGGAAAATTAAGTCAGCCACCATCGACTACAATAGTGCGCATGGGCGTTCAACAAAACGATTGATTTTCTGTAAATATTAAGTTTATTTTGTATTTCTTTCTTTTGTTTTCTTTGTTTGGTTATATATATGAAGGGGTGGCGCGATCGGTCTTAAGTGTTCGTGGCGACCAGCTGCGAGACTGGTGGGCTGCACGGGGCGGCGGTTGGCTAATGATCTCAGTCATTTTGATCGTCATAGGTTGACATGTATGCACTGACTCGATATGGGAAGCTATTATTAAAGTGACGTGACAAAAAGTCTGAGTTAAGAGATACAACTAAAGTTTTTAAGATATAGAATGGGCATGAAAATGCAGATATAAATAAGAAAGTTTCATGAACTAGAGGACGAAGTAACGTTAGGGAAGGAATAGTGTCGATTGGCCATCAGAAAACACTCATTCTCACAGGGACAATAAACGAATGGAACAAATAAACTACATATAGTTATGATAGTGTGTTATTTAGTTATTGAGTGAGTGAGTGAGTGAGTGAGTGAGTGAGTGAGTGGTACCGTGGAAGGATGCCTGGACAATAATCCAATATATAAAGTTGGAGAAAGGTATTGGCCGTTGACACAAAATATGCACCCACAGAGAAATGCCAAATGGCTTAAAATGACCAGAAGTAATGCCAGAGTGGTGACAAATGATTAATATTGAAGTGTGCAACTCTGAACCCCACATAGTATTATTGAGTTATCAATATAGGAAAACCTTCATACCATTCATTTTAATAGGTAACCGAATCATATAATGATAAATGAAATGCCACATTTAGATGCGACCCGATCTAATAAATACAAGACTGGTTCGGAGAAGTCGTCGACCTTGCATTATAATTCTTTTCAAACTAATGTGTTCATGCCATGTGTTCAGTCTTGTTTTATTAGATCTGGTGCAACTTTGTTGGCCATCCGCCAACTAATTGAGTATTTTACTGGGACACAATGTCATTAATAATAATAATAATAATAATAATAATAAAAGTACTATTATTTTAGGGGTTTCTCACAGCTGTTGTCCCTTTACTCACAAACTCTGATGTTGTACTAAGCAGTGGAAGTAAGAACGAATTATCACATGTTCCCAATACAGACTCCGGTATTCAAAGTGAATGGCCAGAATCCTTAGTTCTCGGGAGCACTACATGGTATATAATTAGTTAAAACGCCATTGGAACCGCGTAAACTGAACGTAAATGGCCGTCGTGCGCAGCGCCTTAAACTGGTAGAAACCGGCTGGCGGAGGTTCCACTGAAACGGGCTTGTATACTCAATTCAATAAAACTTTAATGTCCGTTTAACCTTTACAGGCCTGGATTTTTTTCAGAAAAATGTATGCACAATTTGAAACAAGTGTAGATTGGTTACTAGCAATAATTCTCTGATATATGTATACATTTTTGGAAAGGTAATATCCTATAGAATCTATTTTTGAGGAGAATTTTTTTTTAATGATATAATGACATAATTTATTCAAAATGGCTGCCAGAAATCTCGAGCAAAATGTTACACATGCACTCCATATGCAATAACTAGACAACTACTGGTCGTGGGTGAATTCTGATTTCATATTTGGAAAGAGCATTCATTTTTACACAAAGTGTATGAATATTGATATTTTAGTGAACATTCATTGTAAAGTATACTCGGATTTTTTTCCTGAAAAAACGTGTGAACAATTTGAAACAAGTGTAAATTGGTTATTAGCAATATTCCCCCAATACATGTATACATTTTTGGAAAGCTAGCATCCTAGAGAATATATTGTTGCTGGAAATTTTTTTATGTGATGTGATATCATAATTTATTCAAAATGGCTGTCGAAAATTGCGCGAGTAAAATTTTACACATGCACTCCACATGCAATAACTAGACAACTCCTGGTCATGGGTGAAGGACCTGCCAGCATCATTCGAGAAACGAATAAAACACGGTATTGAATAATAACACATGTTTATTATATAAAGAGTATGGTAACTTGATTATATTTAATAAAAAATGTCAAAACGACTTATTCATATTTGTAATTGTAGAAACACTATAATGTTAATTTAAAATAGTGGAATACAATGTGTATGAAACAAATGTCATTGTTCACTCGGAAGTAGCGTTGAACTTCGGCAGCAGCCGTCGTCGACAATTGACAAGCACTGGTAGTGTGGCGGTAGCGACCGTTTTAAATTAAAAGACACTTTTTTTGTGTATACAGGCACTGAATAGGTAGAAGACCACCATCTTTGTACACTGGCCAAGTGTGCTATTTGTAGACAGCCAGACACCGCCGATGTCTGTGCTGCATTGACATTGTCACGTGGTGGCAGTCTAACATATCATAAAATAGATACAAGACGACCAAACCGAGAAGAGCCATCATCTTTGTGCACTGACTAGTGTGTTATTTGTGGACAGCCAGACACCACACATCTTTCATTAACAGGGATCAAAGGGTCTGACGAGGAAACGAGAAAGGAACAAAATACGGTATTGTACGAGTGAACACGAATTTTATTGTCAGAACTTTCCATTATTTTTACTGCCATTAAAACTATTTTTAAAAGCTACGAACTGGTGGTCGACGTACAAACAGCGAGTGAGAGGAGGCGGTTTTTTGACAGTAGATGTACTTTTTATGACTAGGCCACGCGTTCATACCAGACCGCTTATCGGATTGACCCAGCTAGCAAGCGTTGTAGTTTTTACAGGTACGCTGTGCGTTAAAGTTGGTCACAAGACGTATATGTAAGCGTTGTATTCATCATGTATGTATTAGTATAACATTAAAAAGCAACCTATCAATAACGCTAAATCTAAAAGGTAAGTGAATACATACTAAAAAAAAGTTAAAATACTGATAATATTGCTAATTTTAAATGATAAGGCGATGACGGCGCTATTACAAATAACTGGCGGTTAGGAGTCAACCATTCTACGCCGACATTCTCGTCTCAGTATACATTTATGTACTTTATGACACTGTCTCCAACATGCCTTGCTATTCTCGCCGTCTCAGCATGCATTTCTATACTTTATGACACTGTCTCCAGCCTGTCTTGCTGTTTTTCACTGTCTCAGCATACATTTCTTTAATTTATGACACTGGCTCCCGCCTGCCTTGCCGTCTCAGCATATATGTCTGTACTTTATGACTCAGCCCAGTACGTAGCTATAATACATAGTCACTACATCTCCAGTACACAGTTAGAATACATAGTTACTGCTAGAATACATGGTCAATACACCCTCAGTACACATCTAGAATACATAGTCACTACACTCGCAGTACACAGCTAGAATACATAGTCACTACACTCGCAGTACACAGCTAGAATACAAAATAGTCACTGCAACTTCAGTACGTAGCTGTAACACATTATCACTACAACTGCAGTGCACAGTTAGTATACATATTTATGCTATAATACATGGCCAGTATTCCCTGGGTACACATCTAGAATACATACTTACTACACACTCAGTACAGTGCATGGTCAGTATACAGTTAGAATACGTAGTTGTTGCTACAATACATGGCCACTACACCCTCTGTACACATCTAGAATACATAGTCATTACAACCTCAGTACATAGCTAGAATATAAAATAGATGTCTGTATCCCCAAACACACAGCTATGATACATAGTCACAACACCCTCAGTACACGTCTAGAAGACATACTCATTGTTCCCATAATACATATCTAGAATGCATAGTCAATGTACCCGCAATACACTGCTAGAATGCGTGGTCATTACAAGTACATATATGTATGCTGAGACAGTGAGAAACAGCAAGGTAGGCTGGAGACAATGTTATAAAGTACATATATGTATGCTGAGACAGTGAGAATCAGCAAGGTAGGGTGGAGACAATGTTATAAAGTACATATATGTATGCTGAGACAGTGAGAAACAGCAATGTAGGCTGGAGACAATGTTATAAAGTACATATATGTATGCTGAGACAGTGAGAAACAGCAAGGTAGGCTGGAAACAGTGTTATAAAGTACATATATGTATGCTGAGACGGTGAGAAACAGAAAGGTAGGAAGGATATAATGTTATAAAGTACATATATGTATGCTGAGACAGTGAGAAACAGCAAGGTAGGGTGGAGACAATGTTATAAAGTACATATATGTATGCTGATACGGTGAGAAACAGCAAGGTAGGCTGGAGACAATGTTATAAAGTACATATATGTAAGCTGAGACAGTGAGAAACAGCATGGTAGGCTGGAGACAATGTTATAAAGTACATATATGTAATGCTGAGACAGAGAGAAACAGCAAGGTAGGCTGGAGACAATGTTATAAAGTACATATATGTAAGCTGAGACAGTGAGAAACAGCATGGTAGGCTGGAGACAATGTTATAAAGTACATATATATATGCTGAGACGGTGAGAAACAGCAAGGTAGGCGGGAGACAATGTTTTAAAGGACATATATGTATGCTGAGACAGTGAGAAACAGCATGGTAAGCTGGAGACAATGTTATAAAGTACATATATGTATGCTGAGACAGTGAGAAACAGCAAGGTAGGCTGGATACAATGTTATAAAGTACATATATGTATGCTGAGACAGTGAGAAACAGCAAGGTAGGCTGGAGACAATGTAATAAAGTACATATATGTATGCTGAGACGGTGAGAAACAGCAAGGTAGGCTGGAGACAATGTTATAAAGTACATATATGTATGCTGAGACAGTGAGAAACAGCAAGGTAGGCTGGAGACAATGTTATAAAGTACATATATGTATGCAAAGACAGTGAGAAACAGCAAGGTAGGCTGGAGACAGTGTTATAAAGTACACATATATATATTTATGCTGAGACGGTGAGAAACAACAAGGTAGGCTGGAGAAAATGTTATAAAGTACATATATGTATAATGAGACAGTGAGAAACAGCAAGGTAGGCTGGAGACAGTGTTATAAAGTACGTATATGTATGCCGAGACGGTGAGAAAAAGCAAGGTAGGCTGGAGACAATGTTATAAAGTACATATATGTATGCTGAGACGGTGAGAAATAGCAAGGTAGGCTGGAGACAATGTTATAAAGGACATATATGTACGCTGAGACAGTGAGAAACAGCATGGTAGGCTGGAGACAATGTTATAAAGTACATATATGTATGTTGAGACAGTGAGAAAAAGCAAGGTAGGCTGGAGAACATTTTATAAAATACATATATGTATGCTGAGACAGTGAGAAAGAGCAAGGTAGGCTGGAGACAATGTTATAAAGTACATATATGTATGCTGAGACAGTGAGAAACAGCAAGGTACGCTGGAAACAGTGTTATAAAGTACATATATGTATGCTGAGACGGTGAGAAACAGCAAGGTAGGCTGGAGACAATGTTATAAAGTACATATATGTATGCTTAGACAGTGACAAACAGCAAGGTAGGCTGGAGACAGTGTTATAAAGTACACATATGTATGCTGAGACGGTGAGACACACCAAGGTAGGCTGGAGACAATGTTATAAAGTACATATATGTATGCTGAGACGGTGAGAAACAGCAAGGTAGGCTGGAGACAATGTTTTAAAGGACATATATGTATGCTGAGACAGTGAGAAACAGCATGGTAAGCTGGAGACAATGTTATAAAGTACATATATGGATGCTGAGACAGTGAGAAACAGCAAGGTAGGCTGGATACAATGTTATAAAGTACATATATGTATGCTGAGACAGTGAGAAACAGCAAGGTAGGCTGGAGACAATGTTATAAAGTACATATATGTATGCTGAGACGGTGAGAAACAGCAAGGTAGGCTGGAGACAATGTTATAAAGTACATATATGTATGCTGAGACGGTGAGAAACAGCAAGGTAGGCTGGAGACAATGTTATAAAGTACATATATGTATGCGGAGACTGTGAGAAACAGCAAGGTAGGCTGGAGACAGTGTTATAAAGTACATATATGTATGCTGAGACAGTGAGAAACAGCAAGGTAGGGTGGAGACAATGTTATAAAGTACATATATGTATGCTGATACGGTGAGAAACGGCAAGTTAGGCTGGAAACAATGTTATAAAGTACATATATGTAAGCTGAGACAGAGAGAAACAGCATGGTACGCTGGAGACAATGTTATAAAGTACATATATGTAATGCTGAGACAGAGAGAAACAGCAAGGTAGGCTGGAGACAATGTTATAAAGTACATATATGTAAGCTGAGACAGTGAGAAACAACATGGTAAGCTGGAGACAATGTTATAAAGTACATATATGTATGCTGAGACAGTGAGAAACAGCATGGTAAGCTGGAGACAATGTTATAAAGTACATATATGTATGCTGAGACGGTGAGAAACAGCAAGGTAGGCTGGAGACAATGTTTTAAAGGACATATATGTATGCTGAGACAGTGAGAAACAGCATGGTAAGCTGGAGACAATGTTATAAAGTACATATATGTATACTGAGACAGTGAGAAACAGCAAGGTAGGCTGGATACAATGTTATAAAGTACATATATGTATGCTGAGACAGTGAGAAACAGCAAGGTAGGCTGGAGACAATGTAATAAAGTACATATATGTATGCTGAGACGGTGAGAAACAGCAAGGTAGGCTGGAGACAATGTTATAAAGTACATATATGTATGCTGAGACAGTGAGAAACAGCAAGGTAGGCTGGAGACAATGTTATAAAGTACATATATGTATGCAAAGACAGTGAGAAACAGCAAGGTAGGCTGGAGACAGTGTTATAAAGTACACATATATATATTTATGCTGAGACGGTGAGAAACAACAAGGTAGGCTGGAGAAAATGTTATAAAGTACATATATGTATAATGAGACAGTGAGAAACAGCAAGGTAGGCTGGAGACAGTGTTATAAAGTACGTATATGTATGCCGAGACGGTGAGAAAAAGCAAGGTAGGCTGGAGACAATGTTATAAAGTACATATATGTATGCTGAGACGGTGAGAAATAGCAAGGTAGGCTGGAGACAATGTTATAAAGGACATATATGTACGCTGAGACAGTGAGAAACAGCATGGTAGGCTGGAGACAATGTTATAAAGTACATATATGTATGTTGAGACAGTGAGAAAAAGCAAGGTAGGCTGGAGAACATTTTATAAAATACATATATGTATGCTGAGACAGTGAGAAAGAGCAAGGTAGGCTGGAGACAATGTTATAAAGTACATATATGTATGCTGAGACAGTGAGAAACAGCAAGGTACGCTGGAAACAGTGTTATAAAGTACATATATGTATGCTGAGACGGTGAGAAACAGCAAGGTAGGCTGGAGACAATGTTATAAAGTACATATATGTATGCTTAGACAGTGACAAACAGCAAGGTAGGCTGGAGACAGTGTTATAAAGTACACATATGTATGCTGAGACGGTGAGACACACCAAGGTAGGCTGGAGACAATGTTATAAAGTACATATATGTATGCTGAGACGGTGAGAAACAGCAAGGTAGGCTGGAGACAATGTTTTAAAGGACATATATGTATGCTGAGACAGTGAGAAACAGCATGGTAAGCTGGAGACAATGTTATAAAGTACATATATGGATGCTGAGACAGTGAGAAACAGCAAGGTAGGCTGGATACAATGTTATAAAGTACATATATGTATGCTGAGACAGTGAGAAACAGCAAGGTAGGCTGGAGACAATGTTATAAAGTACATATATGTATGCTGAGACGGTGAGAAACAGCAAGGTAGGCTGGAGACAATGTTATAAAGTACATATATGTATGCTGAGACGGTGAGAAACAGCAAGGTAGGCTGGAGACAATGTTATAAAGTACATATATGTATGCGGAGACTGTGAGAAACAGCAAGGTAGGCTGGAGACAGTGTTATAAAGTACATATATGTATGCTGAGACAGTGAGAAACAGCAAGGTAGGGTGGAGACAATGTTATAAAGTACATATATGTATGCTGATACGGTGAGAAACGGCAAGTTAGGCTGGAAACAATGTTATAAAGTACATATATGTAAGCTGAGACAGAGAGAAACAGCATGGTACGCTGGAGACAATGTTATAAAGTACATATATGTAATGCTGAGACAGAGAGAAACAGCAAGGTAGGCTGGAGACAATGTTATAAAGTACATATATGTAAGCTGAGACAGTGAGAAACAACATGGTAAGCTGGAGACAATGTTATAAAGTACATATATGTATGCTGAGACAGTGAGAAACAGCATGGTAAGCTGGAGACAATGTTATAAAGTACATATATGTATGCTGAGACGGTGAGAAACAGCAAGGTAGGCTGGAGACAATGTTTTAAAGGACATATATGTATGCTGAGACAGTGAGAAACAGCATGGTAAGCTGGAGACAATGTTATAAAGTACATATATGTATACTGAGACAGTGAGAAACAGCAAGGTAGGCTGGATACAATGTTATAAAGTACATATATGTATGCTGAGACAGTGAGAAACAGCAAGGTAGGCTGGAGACAATGTTATAAAGTACATATATGTATGCTGAGACGGTGAGAAAAAGCAAGGTAGGCTGGAGACAATGTTATAAAGTACATATATGTATGCTGAGACGGTGAGAAACAGCAAGGTAGGCTGGAGACAATGTTATAAAGTACATATATGTATGCGGAGACAGTGAGAAACAGCAAGGTAGGCTGGAGACAGTGTTATAAAGTACACATATATATATTTATGCTGAGACGGTGAGAAACAACAAGGTAGGCTGGAGAAAATGTTATAAAGTACATATATGTATGATGAGACAGTGAGAAACAGCAAGGTAGGCTGGAGACAGTATTATAAAGTACGTATATGTATGCCGAGACGGTGAGAAAAAGCAAGGTAGGCTGGAGACAATGTTATAAAGTACATATATGTAAGCTGAGACGGTGAGAAACAGCAAGGTAGGCTGGAGACAATGTTATAAAGTACATATATGTATGCTGAGACGGTGAGAAACAGCAAGGTAGGCTGGAGACAATGTTATAAAGGACATATATGTATGCTGAGACAGTGAGAAACAGCATGGTAGGCTGGAGACAATGTTATAAAGTACATATATGTATGTTGAGACAGTGAGAAACAGCAAGGTAGGCTGGAGAAAATTTTATAAAATACATATATATATGCTGAGACAGTGAGAAAGAGCAAGGTAGGCTGGAGACAATGTTATAAAGTACATATATGTATGCTGAGACAGTGAGAAACAGCAAGGTACGCTGGAAACAGTGTTATAAAGTACATATATGTATGCTGAGACAGTGAGAAACAGCAAGGTAGGCTGGAGACAATGTTTTAAAGGACATATATGTATGCTGAGACAGTGAGAAACAGCATGGTAAGCTGGAGACAATGTTATAAAGTACATATATGTATGCTGAGACAGTGAGAAACAGCAAGGTAGGCTGGAGACAATGTTATAAAGTACATATATGTATGCTGAGACGGTGAGAAACAGCAAGGTAGGCTGGAGACAATGTTATAAAGTACATATATGTATGCTGAGACGGTGAGAAACAGCAAAGTAGGCTGGAGACAATGTTATAAAGTACATATATGTATGCGGAGACAGTGAGAAACAGCAAGGTAGGCTGGAGACAGTGTTATAAAGTACACATATATATATTTATGCTGAGACGGTGAGAAACAACAAGGTAGGCTGGAGAAAATGTTATAAAGTACATATATGTATGATGAGACAGTGAGAAACAGCAAGGTAGGCTGGAGACAGTGTTATAAAGTACGTATATGTATGCCGAGATGGTGAGAAAAAGCAAGGTAGGCTGGAGACAATGTTATAAAGTACATATATGTATGCTGAGACGGTGAGAAACAGCAAGGTAGGCTGGAGACAATGTTATAAAGGACATATATGTATGCTGAGACAGTGAGAAACAGCATGGTAGGCTGGAGACAATGTTATAAAGTACATATATGTATGTTGAGACAGTGAGAAACAGCAAGGTAGGCTGGAGAAATTTTTTTTAAATACATATATGTATGCTGAGACAGTGAGAAAGAGCAAGGTAGGCTGGAGACAATGTTATAAAGTACATATATGTATGCTGAGACAGTGAGAAACAGCAAGGTACGCTGGAAACAGTGTTATAAAGTACATATATGTATGCTGAGACGTTGAGAAACAGCAAGGTAGGCTGGAGACAATGTTATAAAGTACATATATGTATGCTGAGACAGTGAGAAACAGCAAGGCAGGCTGGAGACAATGTTATAAAGTATATATATATATATATATATATATATATATATATGCTGAGACGGTGAGAAACAAAAAGGTAGGCTGGAGAAATGTAATAAAGTACATATATGTATGCTGAGACAGTGAAAAACAGCAAGGTAGGCTGGAGACATTGTTATAAAGTACATATATGCATGCAGAGACGGTGAGAAACAGCAAGGTAGGCTGGAGACAATGTTATAAAGTACATATATGTATGCTGAGACAGACAGAAACAGCAAGGTAGGCTGGAGACAATGTTATAAAGTACATATATATATGCTGAGATGGTGAGAAACAGCAAGGAAGGCTGGAGACAATGTTATAAAGGACATATATATATATATGCTGAGACAGTGAGAAACAGCAAGGTTGGCTGGAGACAATGTTATAAAATACACATGTTTATGCTGAGACAGTGAGAAACAGCAAGGTAGGCTGGAGACAGTGTTATAAAGTACATATATGTAAGCTGAGACGGTGAGAAACAACAAGGTAGGCTGGAGACAATGTTATAAATTACGTATATGTATACTGAGACAGTGAGAAACAGCAAGGTAGGGTGGATACAATGTTATAAAGTACACATATGTATGCTGAGACAGTGAGAAACAGCAAGGTAGGCTGGAGACAATGTTATAAAGTACATATATGTATGCTGAGACATTGAGAAACAGCAAGGTAGGCTGGAGACAATGTTATCAAGTACATATACGTATGCTGAGACAGTGAGAAACAGCAAGGTAGGGTGGAGACAATGTTATAAAGCACATATATATATATATATATATATATATATATATATATATATATATATATATTTATATATATATATATATATATATATATATATATATATATATATATATATATATATATATATATATATATATATATATATATATATATATATATATATATATATATGCTGAGACGGTGAGAAACAACAAGGTAGGCTGGAGAAAATCTTACAACGTACATATATGTATGCTGAGACAGTGAGAAACAGCAAGGTAGGCTGGAGACAGTGTTATAAAGTACATATATGTATGCTGAGACGGTGAGAAACAGCAAGGTAGGCAGGATACAATGTTATAAAGTACATATATGTAAGCTGAGACAGTGAGAAACAGCAAGGTAGGCTGGAGACAATGTTATAAAGTACATATATGTATGCTGAGACAGTGAGAAACAGCAAGGTAGGCTGGAGACAATGTTATAAAGTACATATATGTATGCTGAGACAGTGACAAACAGCAAGGCAGGCTGGAGACAATGTTATAAAGTATATATATATATATATATATATATATATATATATATATATATATATATATATATATATATATATATATATATATATATATATATATATATATATATATATATATATGCTGAGACGGTGAGAAACAAAAAGGTAGGCTGGAGAAATGTTATAAAGTACATATATGTATGCTGAGACAGTGAGAAACAGCAAGGTAGGCTGGAGACATTGTTATAAAGTACATATATGCATGCAGAGACGGTGAGAAACAGCAAGGTAGGCTGGAGACAATGTTATAAAGTACATATATGTATGCTGAGACAGACAGAAACAGCAAGGTAGGCTGGAGACAATGTTATAAAGTACATATATGTATGCTGAGATGGTGAGAAACAGCAAGGTAGGCTGGAGACAATGTTATAAAGTACATATATTTATGCGGAGACAGTGGAAACAGCAAGGTAGGCTGGAGACAATGTTATTAAGTTGATATATGTATGCTGAGACAGTCAAAAACAGCAAGGTAGGCTGGAGACAATGTTATAAAGTACATATATGTATGCTGAGACGGTGAGAAACAGCAAGGTAGGCTGGAGACAATGTTTTAAAGGACATATATGTATGCTGAGACAGTGAGAAACAGCATGGTAAGCTGGAGACAATGTTATAAAGTACATATATGTATGCTGAGACAGTGAGAAACAGCAAGGTAGGCTGGATACAATGTTATAAAGTACATATATGTATGCTGAGACAGTGAGAAACAGCAAGGTAGGCTGGAGACAATGTTATAAAGTACATATATGTATGCTGAGACGGTGAGAAACAGCAAGGTAGGCTGGAGACAATGTTATAAAGTACCTATATGTATGCGGAGACAGTGAGAAACAGCAAGGTAGGCTGGAGACAGTGTTATAAAGTACACATATATATATTTATGCTGAGACGGTGAGAAACAACAAGGTAGGCTGGAGAAAATGTTATAAAGTACATATATGTATGATGAGACAGTGAGAAACAGCAAGGTAGGCTGGAGACAGTGTTATAAAGTACGTATATGTATGCCGAGACGGTGAGAAAAAGCAAGGTAGGCTGGAGACAATGTTATAAAGTACATATATGTATGCTGAGACGGTGAGAAACAGCAAGGTAGGCTGGAGACTATGTTATAAAGGACAAATATGTATGCTGAGACAGTGAGAAACAGCATGGTAGGCTGGAGACAATGTTATAAAATACATATATGTATGTTGAGACAGTGAGAAACAGCAAGGTAGGCTGGAGAAAATTTTATAAAATACATATATGTATGCTGAGACAGTGAGAAAGAGCAAGGTAGGCTGGAGACAATGTTATAAAGTACATATATGTATGCTGAGACAGTGAGAAACAGCAAGGTACGCTGGAAACAGTGTTATAAAGTACATATATGTATGCTGAGACGGTGAGAAACAGCAAGGTAGGCTGGAGACAATGTTATAAAGTACATATATGTATGCTGAGACAGTGAGAAACAGCAAGGTAGGCTGGATACAATGTTATAAAGTACATATATGTATGCTGAGACAGTGAGAAACAGCAAGGCAGGCTGGAGACAATGTTATAAAGTATATATATATATATATATATATATATATATATATATGCTGAGACGGTGAGAAACAAAAAGGTAGGCTGGAGAAATGTCATAAAGTACATATATGTATGCTGAGACAGTGAGAAACAGCAAGGTAGGCTGGAGACTTTGTTATAAAGTACATATATGCATGCAGATACGGTGAGAAACAGCAAGGTAGGCTGGAGGCAATGTTATAAAGTACATATATGTATGCTGAGACAGACAGAAACAGCAAGGTAGGCTGGAGACAATGTTATAAAGTACATATATGTATGCTGAGATGGTGAGAAACAGCAAGGTAGGCTGGAGACAATGTTATAAAGGACATATATATATATGCTGAGACAGTGAGAAATAGCAAGGTTGGCTGGAGACAATGTTATAAAATACACATGTGTATGCTGAGACAGTGAGAAACAGCAAGGTAGGCTGGAGACAGTGTTATAAAGTACATATATGTAAGCTGAGACGGTGAGAAACAACAAGGTAGGCTGGAGACAATGTTATAAATTACGTATATGTATACTGAGACAGTGAGAAACAGCAAGGTAGGGTGGATACAAGTAGTATAGTAGTTGGGGCCATGGGCGCAATTTATTTAGTAAACACCCCGAGGATTTTATACCCACAGTAAATAAATTGCGCTCACAATCTAGCACCCAAATTAGCCCCATAGTCTGACCCAGATTAAGGACAAGGGCAAATAAATTGCGCTCACAATCTAGCACCCAAATTAGCCCCATAGTCTGACCCAGATTAAGGACAAGGGTAAATGAAGCTGCCCGCAGCAACACTTAACTGCCTATTTAAGTACACACCAAAAGGGCACACCAAAAAGGCACCACCGAACAGGAACTGTGCACACTGCATTATAAAACAAACACAATTTATTTAAGAAGCAAAAACCTCCAACCAGATAACCGGCCCTTGATCGCCCACCAGCTCGGGAAGTCCCGGGTTTATGCTCCCCAAACTACTGGGCGATAGAGGCTATTCTTATCTACTCGTTAAATCCAGACAAGAACAGCCGCAGGACGGATAGGGAGACCGCATGTTATTATATTAAAACCCCGGGTTATTTTAATACAGCAACATGTTTTGTGTCCAAATTGGCTACGCTACTACGTTCAGCTAACCAGCCGAAGGCAATTTGTACTGCATAACCCGCGCACTCATTCTAAAATTAGACCACTAATACTCCTTTTGTCCGCTACGCGGCGCACTTATAAATAGTACTCCCAAGTGCTCACTACGCGGCGCCATTATACTATTCTGCTAAAGAATAAGGCACTTAAAGAAATAAAACTATAGTAAATTAAAATGGATAGAAATAATTTATCTAACCCCATATTATATACAATGGAAGAATTCCAGCACTTGTCAAAAGACGAAATTATTAAGAAACTAATTACGGCCCAAAACCTAATTAAGTTTTTGTCAAACCGCGTTGAACAGCCGCACAAACAAGTTAGTAAATACTTAGACGTTATACCGCACCAACCACCAAAACCCAAAAACATTAGTCAATACTTAGACACCCCAACAACAACAACCCCCAAAACACACCCCAACATTAAAACCCAGGCAAGAGCCCTAAAGGGCAGCACAAAGTCGTATAGTATAGAAATTATAAAAAAAACAAGCCCACTAGAACAGCTAAACAGCTCTAGAACAGCAGCAAACTCTAAACTTTTGCATGATCTAGAAGAAATGAAGGGATTGAAGTTTGTAGAAACTCTTCGCGTTGAGCTTTATAAACAAGTTAATAAAGAACACCTAACATACAAAATGGTGTATTTTAATTCTACTACGCACACCATTATTAATTCTACTGAAATTGTTCCAGCACTAAACAGGTCAGCAGAGCAGGTAATAACTGTTATTGGAAAATGGTTGTCAGAAGGCTCAGGCTGGATTATAGATAGGGTTTTTAACCACTTTATTAATATTACAAAATACAAACCATGTAATGGAACAGGTTATATACAACTACCAATAGAGCTTCGGCACTCTAAAAAAGGACTTATTAATATGAAAAACACTGATAATGAATGCTTTAGATGGTGTCATTTGCGGCACTTAAATCCAGTTGTTAAAGACCCCAACCGCGTTACAAAACTACTAAGACAAGCAATTAATAATGTAAACTATGATGGAATTAAATTTCCAGTAGCTATAAACCAATACAATAAAATAGAAAAACAAAACAACATCCGTATTAATGTTTTTGGATATGAAGCCAAACAACCACACCCAATTTATATTTCTAAAGAGAAGTTTGATAGCCATTTAGATTTATTATTATTAGCAGAAGAAGAGAACAGCCACTACTGCCTAATTGAAGACTTTAATAGATTTATGTATAATCAAACAGAACACAAAGAAAAGAAGCATTTTTGTAAGTTTTGTTTGCAATGTTTTAGTTCAGAAATAGTTTTAAATAATCACACCCCAACCTGTTTGATAATAAACGGAGAACAAGCTATTAAAATGCCAGACAAAGAGGCTAAAGTAAAATTCACAAACTACAACAAACAACTAGAAGCTCCATTTGTAATATATGCGGACTTTGAAGCTATAACAGAAAAGATTGATACAGCACGCCCAACCCCAGCTTCATCATCAACTACTAAGTACCAGCAACACACAGATTGTGGTTATGGATATAAACTTGTTTGTTGTGATGATAAATTTAGTAAACCAGTTCAAATTTATAGAGGTAAAAATGCAGTAAACAAGTTCTTGTCTAAAATGATAGAAGAAGCAGAATATTGTAAACAAATAAAAGAAAAACACTTTAACCAAGAGATGATAATAACACCAAAAGAAGAGCAGCAATTTAAAAAATCAACCAAGTGCCATATTTGTAATAAGAAATATACTACAAATGATAAAAAAAGTAAGAGATCACTGCCATATAACAGGGCGGTATCGAGGATCTGCTCACGAACTATGCAACCTAAACTATAGAATCTCAGATAAAATTCCAGTCATTTTTCACAACTTGCGAGGGTATGACTCTGACTTTATTATGCAAGAAATTGGTAAATTTAAATTAGATGTTAATGTAATTCCAAACAACATGGAAAAATACATGGCATTTATGTTGGGCAAACACCTAACCTTTTTGGACAGCTTTCAATTTATGTCCAGCGCCTTAGATAGACTAGTTAATAATTTACCTCCTGATTCATTCAAATACACTAATGAAGAGTTTAAGAACAAAATTCACACCACTCTTATGAAAAAGAAAGGAGCATACCCTTATGATTACATGGATTCCTTTGATAAATTTAAACAAACAACTCTTCCACAAAAAGATGAATTTTATAGTATTCTAGCAGATGAACACATTAGTAATGAAGCATACGATCATGCTAAACAGGTATGGAAAGTATTTAAATTAAAGAATATGGGTGAATATCACGACCTGTACCTTAAGTCAGATGTACTACTACTAGCTGATGTATTTGAACAATTTAGAAAAACCTGCTTAAAATCTTATAAACTAGACCCGTGCCATTATTTTACAAGCCCTGGACTATCTTGGGATGCTATGTTAAAAATGACTGATGTTAAACTAGATCTTATGTCTGATGTTGATATGTACCAATTTATTGAAAAAGGAATGCGCGGAGGAATCTCTTGTGTTACTCACCGATATGGCTCTGCTAATAATAAATACATGCAAAACCACGACAAATCTAAGCCGTCTAAGTATATCATGTATATGGACGCCAATAATCTTTATGGATGGGCTATGTCGCAGTTTCTTCCAACTGGAGGATTTAGATGGCTTACTGAAAAAGAAATTAATAAGAAAAACCTAGCAGCCCATCAAAAAGACAATAAAAAAGGGATGATACTAGAAGTTGATTTAGAATATCCTGAAGAACTACATGATGCCCACAATAGTTATCCACTAGCGCCAGAACACTTAGCAATAACAGAAGATATGCTATCCCCCTATTGTAAACAAATAAAAGAGAAATACCACATGTCTGCAGGCGAAGTTAAAAAACTAATTCCAAATTTAATGGGCAAAACCAAATATGTTCTCCACTACAGAAACTTGCAACTATATATGGACCTAGGATTAAAAATAAAGAAAATACATAGAGTACTAGAATTTAATCAATCTCCATGGTTAGAACAATATATTTCATTTAATACAAATAAAAGAACTGTTGCTAAGAATGATTTTGGAAAGGACTTTTTTAAGCTAATGAACAACTCAGTATTTGGTAAAACAATGGAGAATCTTAGAAAAAGGGTTAATGTAAAACTAATTACAGATGAAAAGAAATTAATTAAATACAGCTCAAAACCAACCTTTATTAGTAGTAAGATATTCAATGAAAAACTTGTTGCTATACACAACATAAAACCATCTCTACTACTTAATCGGCCGGCGTTTGTTGGGATGTGTATTTTAGACCTCTCAAAAACACTAATGTATGATTTTCACTATAATTATATAGTAGAAAAGTACAAGTCTAAAGCAAAACTATTGTTTACAGATACAGACAGTTTAATGTATGAAATTGAGACTAATGATGTGTACAAAGACTTTTGTAAAAATAAAGAGAAGTTTGATAATTCAGATTATCCACAAACAAATAAATACTTCTTCAAAGAAAACAAAAAAGTTATAGGCAAATTTAAAGATGAAGCAGCATCAACTCCTATAGTAGAATTTGTTGGACTACGATCTAAGATGTATTCATATATGAAGGATAATAAACTGGGTGGTAAAACTGCAAAAGGCATTAAAAAGAATATTATTAAAAATAATATACATCATGAAAACTATAAAGACGTACTACTAAACAAAAAACAACTACACCACACAATGAAGGCCATTAGAAGTGAAAAGCACCAACTAGGAAGCTATGAAATTAATAAAGTATCACTCAGCTGCTATGACGACAAGCGATATTTATTAGAATATGGTATTATGTCATATGCTTATGGGCACTTTAGTCTAATGCTATAGTATATGAGAATTCCAAACTATGACAATGATAAGGATAAGCCTAAAGACAGGCATTATTATGATTTTATTGGTGAAGACTACAGACTACTAATCTCTGGGAAGAGTAACTGCGGGAAGACAAACACACTGATTCATATAATAAGAAAACCACTAGTTTATTATGATAAAATATATATTTATACTCCAAACGGGCACCAATCAAAGCTGCAAGATTTAAGCAAGCTTATGGGAGCGATTGATAAAAAAAAAAATATAAGCACCCAGTATTAGAAATTTTAGCAGAAGATGAAATAAAAGCCACAAATGAGTACCCAAACTACAGCCGAATAATGGTTGTTTTTGATGATTTAATTAATGCTCCAGATATAACTCAAAAGAAAATAGCTAACCACTTTACAGACGGGCGCCACCACAATATTTCTCCAATTTATTTATCACAGTCCTACTATGATACACCAAAAAAGATAAGAATAAATTGTTGTCACATGATTTTGTACCCCTCTACAGACAAAAGAGACTGCAAAGCAATTGCAGATGATAATAAAGTGAATATTGAATTATGTGATTATTTAAATAAGTATGAGTTTTGGTTTATTGATAAAGTAAATAAAACCGTAAAAAAGAATTTTGATCTAACTATATAATATAATGCTGTTATACTGTGTGAAAGAGAAGAAACAAACAGAGTCTAGGTTAGAACAAAGAATAATCACAAAAAATGGTCACCATATGATTAAATCAATTTGTGTTTCATGCGGCGCCAAAAAAGCTGCTTTTATTAAAAAAGGTGGAAATATTGACATTCACAAACTAATTGGAAAACTACCAAAACCTAAAAGAGGGTGGACACTGCCGGGGCATAAATACACCGGCCCATATAATCCCTTAGAACAACAGCTAGACGAAAATGATAATCCCATAGAAGGACAAGAACCATATAATGATGTAGATGCAACTGCAATGGTTCACGACATCTGCTATAGAGACAATGATAACAAAGAAGGAAAGAAAACCTGTGATAAACAAATGCTTACATCACTTTCTAATATTAAACCAAAGAATATGAGAGAAAGATTTGATAAAACATTAATTTCTACTGTAATTGGAGCTAAACACAAGCTTGGAATGGGAACTAGCACAAAAAACACAAAAGCCAGGTGAAAGGTGATTGGGCTCGCCTGGCTAACGAACTACACAAACCAATTAAACATAATTTTAATAAGCGACGCGTAATTGTGAATCATATAGATGAAATATGGGCTTCTGATTTAGTTGAGATGCAGCAGTTTAGTAAATGGAATAAGGGTTATAGATACCTTCTTATGATTATTGATGTGTTTTCAAAATATGGATGGATAATCCCACTAAAGGACAAACGAGGCGAAACTATTAACAAAGCTTTTAAATTAACATTTGAACGGGGCAGAACCCCTAAATATTTATGGGTAGATAAAGGTAGAGAATATTATAATAAACATTTAAAAGAGCTACTTAAACACTATAATATAAAACTATACTCTACAGAGAATGAGGAAAAAAGTAGTGTAGTAGAAAGATGGAATAGAACAATAAAAAACAAAATGTGGAAACAATTTACAGCCCAAAATACAACGTACTATTTAGATATATTATCCCAAATAGTTAAAGAATACAACAATACAAAACACACTAGTATTAAAATGGCTCCTAATGAAGCATCAAATAAAAATAATGAGGGATTAGTATATTTTAATTTATATGGCAACACGAAACAACTAATAAAAGCTTCCGCATTTAAAGTAGGCGATAAAGTACGAATTTCAAAGTACAAGAGAAAGGTGTTTGATAAGGGGTATACACCTAATTGGACTGAAGAAGTGTTTGTAATTAGCAAGATTCAATATACAAATCCAATAACATATATAATTAAAGACCTACATAATGAACAAATTCAGGGATCATTTTACAAAGAAGAGTTATTAAAAACCACCCAAACTATATTCCGTATTGAAAAAGTCATTAGGAGAGACTACAAAAAGAAAGCAGCCCTAGTTAAATGGAAAGGGTATTCAAAAGATTTTAATACTTGGGTGCCATTAAAGGAATTAATTAATACTTAAAGAAATAAAAATATATATAACAATTATATAATGAGCTGCTGCGATAAAATTATTCACGATTATTTAATAAGTTCTGGTGAGGTGCTTTGTCCATTTTGTGATATAGTAATTCATAATACAACTACACCTAAACCACACTCATGCTGCAACAAAAATATGTTAAAATAGTTGATGGGTTTAATACATGTATAAATTGTGGAACTGTCTTATGTTGTCATTATGTTCAAGACTGTTATTATAAAAAACCACAAAAAAGGTTGCCCTATAATATAAAATATGGAGTACAAGACATTCTTAATGCATCTAACCAGTTTATTTCGCTTGTTGATAGAGCCACAATTGTTAGAGTAGTAAAACAAGCATCTACTCAGTTTAAAAAAGTATTTCCTAATGAGCATAGACTAATTAATTTAAATTATTTAATTTCTAAAATTATATCTCACCATCAGATGAATATAATAATGCCAGTAAAAAAGATGTCTGAAAAAACACTACAAAAATATCAAAACATTGCTAGTTGTCTTAACTTAAATTAAACTCTATTTTGCACTTAATTATATAATTAAGTGCAATTTTATATTAATTATATAATTAAGTGCAATTTTATACTTAATTATATAATTAACTCTATCTAATTCTATAGTATATGGATCTAAAAGAATACCACAAAAATGTTCAATTAGAACTTAAAGCAGACTCTATACGCAAAAACTTTTTAGAAGAAAAAAGAGATATTGAAAATACAAAAAGAGGTTATGTGGAAGAATTAGAAGACAAATATAAACCACTTATTGATGCTCAAAAAGGTATTAATAAAAACCAAAACATGATAATGCTGCTCTAGTAGTTAAACAAATAATGGATAATAATCAGCAAGCTATAAGACCACTAGTAGAAGAACCAGCAGCAGAAGGACCACTAGTAGAAGAACCAGACGAAGAAGAACCAGACGAAGAAGAACCAGATGGAAAACTGTTTTATATGTATGATGTAAATGACGGAATAAATCCTGCCACTTTAAAAACCCTTGGCTTTCCACTAATGAAAGAAATAATGGAAATGTCGCCAGAACAGATAGAAGCAGTTGTGGATGACGTGGGTGCTTATAAGAAGACTAGATCCGTGGCAGTTAGGGCAGCAGAAAAGAACCACGGCAAAGAAGCAGCTGATGTACTTAGAGCAGATAGTAATATGGTTTCAGCGTATAGAGATAAATTAAATGCTAGGAAAAGAGAATTAGAAAAAAATAAAACAGGTGAAGGAATAAAAAAATACAAACAAACACCTCGTCATGCGTACAAAATTCAAAACAATAAATATGGTCAGCTAATGATTGACACTGATAAATTATTTAATAATATGAAGCTAGAAGCGTATAAAGGGGGAAGCCTTGTTTACGAGCAAATGGTTGATAGAAGTTTAATTGACCTCATTACAAAACGATTTAATCCTAAAACAAAATACAGTAAACTAGCTAAACAAGTGTTTCATGATTTAAATATTCTATCAGAAATACCCAAACATATGCCATCAAGAAAATACAAAATAGGCAAAGGAATTACATACTACCACGGACCAGACAAACTAGTAGATCGACTAACAGTATTAACAGGAGTAAGGGCAGCAGGTAATTATAATATTGAAATGAGAAATGAAATTGTAGAAATACTAGATGAACTATTAAAAACAGGAGAAATTGATAAAGAAACATATAATGACTATTCTAATGAATACTATTTAAATCCTACCTAATCTTACAATATACATGCAAACCCCAATTGTTTTAAGTAGTGTAGATGGTGCTAAAGGAAGTAGTTCACATGATTTTATTGTGTCATTCCACCCTCAAATAAGCCTTAATAAGAACTGGAAGCACTATATATGCTTAGACACACTAAATATGTCATATAGTTGGTATAATGTTACATCAGAATACAATAATCATAAATTTAAATACTCTGTGAATGATGGAAGTAGTTATAATTTTCTTACATTTAAAGACGGTATATATTCATATGATGATATTAATAATATTATATCTAAAGACTTAATTGCTACTGGTAATTCAGCCACTGGCATACAAATTCTTTTTGATAAAGTAAGACTAAGAACGTTCTTAGTCTTAGAAGAACATTATATTGTTACATTTAATAGTGGAAACTTTAGATTTCTTGTTGGGTTTCATCGGGGACTTGTACTTAATTCACGGTTTGGTGACTTTTCTCCAGATATTACAAACTCAGTTGATAATATTCAATGTCATTGTTCTTTAATCTCATCTTCAAGTGTTGGAGGTGCAGATACAGATGTATTATATCAATTCTCTACTAGTGGATTAAATAAAAGCTATCCTTTTGAAAGAGAACCAAGAATGAAACAATACAATGAAATCAATACTAAAACTATTTCAAAAATTCGTATTTATTTTACAGACTCACTTGGTAGAACGCTAAATTTAAATGGAGTACAAAGCTCTGTTACACTGTCTCTTAAAGCAATAAAACCTACCTAACTATATAATATATGTATGCTGGTGAAGACGAGGAAGTTTATTCGAATGACGTTGAGTATTATCAGGAGGGCAGCGGTGTTTATACGGACATGCTTAGTAGTGTGGCTAAAAAAATATTCCAAAGTGCTGCTGAATCAGGTAGTAAGAAACTAGGTGACGCTATTGGTACTAAAATAGTTGATACAATTGATAAAAAACTTATAAACAAACCCAAAAAGGATATTATTAAAAAACCTGTTGAAGAGCCTATAGAATATGAAGTTGAAATGGTCCCACTAAAAGAAGTATCTAGAGGAAAAGAAATTAAGCACGCTCTTGAAGAAAAAAGCGAAGAACCAAAACCAAAGAAGAACAATACTATTAATAACAGAGTTAGAGCTTTAATTTAAATTCTACCTAATTCTATAGTATATAAATATTATGAGTTTTAGAAATCCAAGCAATATAGCTCGTTATGAGTACGTTAAATACTCCACACAAAAGAACATCGAAGAGCCTGCAGCAGATAGAACACAACACAAACAACAATTCAAATTTATTGCAGATGGTACAACAAATACAGACCCTTCTGATTATTATAATGCCAAGCTTATGATTAAGTTTAAAGTATTTAAAAAGGTTGATGGTGCTTATTTTGCTGCTGCAGATAAAATATATGTTTCTGGTGATGGGTATTCTTTTATTAATCGACTGTTAGTTAAATATAATAATAGTATGGTATCTGACACTCCAGACATTAACCGAGCTATAACTGTTAAAAATGTTGCTGAGTATCCTTTTTCATTTGCGCATGGCCAAGCAAGTGAGTCTTTCTTTTATCCGTCAGCAGGGAACACAGATAATGATGATTCTTTACGAATAAAACAAAATTTAATTGTTGGAGGTAAAACAAATACTATTTATCTTCCACTAAATCGATATGATTGGTTTAGATCTTTTAAGACTGAATTATGCCCCCCAGGCAGGCTTGAACTTGATATTACTGTTGAAGAAGATGACATTATTTTACAAAGGGCTACTGATGCAAATGGCGGAGCTGGAGATGGGAAGTTAATTATAGAAAATATGGAGTTACATATTCCTATGTTTGATTTTAATCCTGTGGGAATGGCTCTATATTCAGAAAAATTTCTTACCAACCACACATGGCAGTATTTAAAAGACCTGGTTTCTATATCTGATGTACAAACCCATCAATCTGGTAAATATATGATTTCACCTGGTATCACAGCCCCAAAACATGTATTTGTTTGGTTTAAAAATGAAACTGGTGGTGATGCACAGCTTATAAATCAATTTATTTTTAATACATTTAGTGTAGGTACTGCTCCTGCTAGTCTTGTTTCATGCCAACTTACTGCTTCAAATGGTGTGTTTTATCCCCTGCATCCATACAGACCTGAAGAATATCCTATTGAAGTATACAATGCTTTTAACACTTTTGCTAGTTCTGGCCGGTGGGGCAGCAGCTTTGTTAGTTATACTAACTTTATTAATCAATATGGAATAATTTATTTTAATCTAACACACCAAGACACTAAAATACGTGGAGGATCGCCATCAATTGAGTTCTCTTATAATCTCAGTAGAGCCCCGGGAGGGCCTGGTTTTCGTATTCAGTCTTTAGTAATGTATGAACAAAACTTGTCTGTTGAAGTTGCTAGTGGAAAAGCTATGTTAATTGTTTAATTCTATCTAACTATATAGTATAATGACAAATTATATTTCATACTCTGTGAATCTTACAGATTGCCAAAAAAGATCACTACAATTGGCGTATACAAATAATGAGGCTTTAATTATTCGTTTATCTATAAATCAATTACAAGGATTTGATACACTTATGTTAACAAAAACACAAATAAATAAAATTAAAAAAGCCATTAAAACACGAAAAGGTGTGAATATCAATATATCTAAGACACAAATTAGAAAAGTAATTAAAAAGGGTGGCTCTTTGTTTAGTGCTCTTTTTAGTAAAATTATTCCTCTAGCAACTAAACACATTCTTCCAGGATTAATGTCTGGAGCAACTACTGGACTGGCATCTAATGTTGTGGATAAAATATTTGGTCGTGGATTTACTGTTCCATATACAAACCTACCTCAACTATATGATCATTCAAAGCTTCTTACACCAAAACAAAAAACAGATCTTACTAAATCACTTAAAACTGGATCTGGGTTACAAATTACACCCACAATATCACAATCTGGTGGGTTCTTAGGGACACTGCTTGCTAGTATTGGAATTCCTATGGTATTAAAAGCTTTGACTGGTAATGGTATGCAGGTAGAGCCTTATCGTGGTAGTGGTATGCAGATAGAGCCTTATCGTGGTAGTGGTATGCAGATAGAGCCTTATCGTGGTGGAAGTAGAAAAAAAAACATGATAAAGTATCAGTCAGGAGAAGGATTAATCATAGGCAACTATTAAAGCCGCAGTTTAAGTTTGAACCTATATCAAATATTGATATAATTAAGTGGTTAAAGTATTTTAAAGTAAAGAATTTTAATGGTGTTTATTCTAGAAATAATATTAAAAAATACAAAACAGGATGTTATATATTAAATATGGATGATGTTAGTGGGGGCGGAACTCATTGGGTCGCCATGAATGTCAGAAGTAATATAATTGATTATTTTGATAGTTTTGGTATGCCCCCATTAAAAGAGATAGTAGATAAGAAGTTTAAGTATCAGTATAATAATATACAATATCAGAGTAATAACAGTGTGTTGTGTGGTTATTGGGCTATATATTTTATAAACGAAGGGTCTAAAGGAAAACCATATTATGAGATACTACAACCTTTATCAGTAATGGATACTGCGTATAATGAGAACTTTATAATAAACTATTTCACCTAACTATATAATATATAGGCATTTTAAATGAAATATTTAAAAAAATATTTCACCTAACTATATAATATATGGGTATTATAAATGAAATAAGGATTGCGCCCGCGGCAACTGAATTAGAGTCTAGGTTACAAATACTAACTAATGAGATCCACACTAATTATATTAATACAGATGGTAGTATTGGTATGCAGTCTAATTTAAACATGGATGAAAACAAAATAACAAATATATCAACAGACTATCCCCCCTCTAGCCAAGCTCAAGCTGTTTCATGGTCCCAGGTTTTAAAATTTGTGAGAATAGCCACAAAAGATCTTTTTAGAAAGGTTGGAGGTAAAATAACTGGTGATGTTAATATGGATGGTAACAAAATCCTAAATCTGTCAACAGACTATCCTCCTTCTGACCAAGCTCAAGCTCTTTCATGGTCCCAAATTGTACAGGTTTTAAGAAGATCTACAACAAACCTTGCTAATAAAACAGGAGAGACATTTAGTGGTGATATTAATATGGATAATAATAAAATAATAAATATTCCTGATCCTGTTAATGATGGCGATGCTGTTAACAAAAGAACTGTAGATTTAAAACTTAATATAGGTATGTTTTTAGGAGCTAGAGCTCTTATTGGTGTTCCTACTCTTAATGATCTAGTATTTATTCTTGTGCCTGATTTATCATTAATGCGTGTTGATGAATTAGAAAAAGTAATAGAAGTTACAGATCCAATAAATGATCTTCACTTTATACAAAATGAAGGTACAAAAAGACCTACCCTTAGATTTGATTTAGCAACAAAACACCATTATTTAGAATTTAATGGAACTAGCAATAATTTAGTTCTTAAAAATTATCAAATTGATAAATTAGGGGGGCGGGGTGCTTATACAACAACTTTATTTTTATTAGTAAAAACATATAATATAGCTGCACAATCACAATTTAGGTGGGGAGGTGGCACAAAAAGGTTTAATGCACATATACCTCATAGTAATGGAGCAATATTTTTAGATTATGGAAACTATTCTTCTTATAGACTTGAAATCTACAGCCAACAAAACATTCTTGGTAATCTGGAATTGTGGACAATGTGTATTAGTGAAAATGATAAAGAAGTATTTAGAGGAACTAGTAGTATAATACCTATATATAGACAAGTCCGGGGTTTTGCTGAACTACCACAAGATTCTAAAAATGATTTTTATATTGGAAGTGGTATTAATAGTAATTTTGGCAGAATGGATTTATATTCTTTATTAATATATTCTCGCGCGCTTCCTATTGTAGAGCTAGAAGGAATGTTTAGGTATTTTAAAAACAAGTATAATGTATAATAGTTGTGTGTTTTATAAGTGAGTTTATTAATTAACGCTCCAGAGTATAATTTTATACTCTAGAACTAGAAGTTTGTTAGTGTTTATACTAATTATTAACTAATCCTATAGTATAATGACAGATCCAAAAGAAGTTATAAAGTATATTAAATTTTATTCTAATGAGAATACTAGTGTTATAATCAAGTCTGCTTTAGCTTATAAATATTTATATTTAAAGAATTTTTGTGCGAATTTAGATTTGGAGGATATTATAAAAGCTAATGATTATAGTATGGGATTAATTGGTCCTAATAATGGCTGCCTTACTTGTCTTTTAGAGTGGGCGCTTGGCAGTATCAAGTGTTGCCACACCCATTCAGTACTCCATGATGCATACGGCCGATTTTATTTATGCTATAAAAAAGATAGGGGGTATTGTTATTATTGGCCAAGATCAACTAATTACATGAAAAAGTCACCATTATTAGGGCACCTGACAGGATTGTGGTTAAGTTTATTTAATAGAGTATAAAAGTCTCTTATAAGGACTCTTTTAGTGGTGTTTTATAATGCAGTGCGCGGCACAGTTCCTGTTCGGTGGTGCTTTTTGGTGTATACTTAAATAAGCAGTTAAGTATGAAATAGCACTTAATTATAAAGTTAAGTATGAAATAGCACTTAATTTTGGATTTGGCCTCGTTTTGGATTTGACCTCGTTTTGGATTTGGCCTCGTTTTGGATTTGACCTCGTTTTGGATTTGACCTCGTTTTGGATTTGACCTCGTTTTGGATTTGGTCTCGTTTTGGATTTGGTCTCGTTTTGGATTTGACCTCATTTTGGATTTAACCTCGTTTTGGATTTGACCTCGTTTTGGATTTGACCTAGTTTTGGATTTGACCTCGTTTTGGATTTGACCTTGCCCTTTGACCTAGATTGGGGACAGACTATGGGGCTAATTTGGGTGCTAGATTGTGAGCGCAATTTATTTGCCCTTGTCCTTAATCTGGGTCAGACTATGGGGCTAATTTGGGCGCTAGATTGTGAGCGCAATTTATTTAGTAAACACCCCGAGAATTTTATACCCACACCAAATAAATTGCGCTTATAGCCCCAACTACTATACTACTACCGTGGATCCCCGCAACGCCCCCGGTGTGTGTGTGTGTGTGTGTGTGTGTGTGTGTTTGTGTTTGTGTGCGTGTGCGCGTGCGCGTGCGCGTGCGCGTGCGCGTGCGCGTGTATGTGTGTGTGTGTGTGTGTGTGTGTAGTAGTGATTGCTTAAATAAATATGTTCTTGTATTGACACATGTATTGTTACTGTAAATGGGCTAAACTTCGTTGTTTTCGTTTCAAATACAAAAACCAACCGTAGCAAAAATTATAGAAATACGAGCACGCACTAACTGAAAAATGTTGACGAGCAATAGGAGAAATTTCTTCAGATCCTACAATTTTGTTTTCGAGAAAACCACTACAATTTTATCCACCGTGCGTGTCGTAATGCGCATACCAATTTCCTTGTTTAACAAATATATCTGTATGAAGTCATTTTATATCTCTCGAGCAACTATTAAACACATTTCCATAACACAATAAGAATGTGGCGCCACGAGCCAACTGCTAAATCCTTACTGGGTCAAGTATAACATGTAGCACAGTGATTTCGACCTACTGACCTATATCTCATCATCCAGTGGCAGTGCTGCACAGACTTTCCAGGTTTGCCTGTTGCTCGTCACAATGTCCTTAATGATTACTTTTGAACCCAAGGAATAGAAACTTGGCCAACACTCAAATTGTTATGTGTCACGAGTGATGATTAGTTGCGCTAAAGTTTGTCAACAAAACAACCCAGCAACGAAAATGTGGGTCAAATACATTCACATTGTGAACGACTTCGAAGAACTTGGTCAATGACTAGCCTACACAAAAGAAGAAGGTCACGCTATTTCTGAATACTAAAAAAGGGAACATTATTAATTACATTTTGGATGCATTGGTTTGTACATTGTTCTTTCTTTTTGTGTGAAGGGCATTCAAGAAAACCATCAAGATTTTCTCTCCTCGCTACGCGCGGAGAGGTGATGTCTGCTACCGCCGTTAACAATGTGTTCTGTAATATCTGTCAGAGTTTTAATACAAAATATGTAACATATAGTAATGCAACTATACATACGCATCACCAATGTAACTAACGTTATGACTATTAATAAAACTTGTGACGTGTAACTCGAGTAGTACAACTTTGTTATTTACTACATAGCGCGTTCTCGTAGAACGTTTTAATGACTTTCGATTATTTTGACAGCAGAGGCTGGTAGTACATTCCCAGCTAGATGCTCATGTTTGTGGGAAGTACATTTAGACAGTTTTGTCGGCAACAGTTGGGAAGATACTATATAACGGCCAATCGTGCAACCCCATGCGGATCATACTGAATTTACAATTGTTAATTTCCAACCTACTATTTTTGGTAAATGGTACTTCGGTTACTTGTGAAGTTACAACTTCGATTTTTTTACATTGAAACATATATTCATATTTTCAACCGGTTGCATGTGTTTTAAGATTTAAGATTAAGAGGGCACAGAGACACCGTAATGGTCGGAAATAAGACTAACCATGTGACCAATCAAAAAATCTTCTTCATTTCGAGCTGTTCTTCATTTTGAGTTGTCCGTCATTATTAACATTATTATTTAGGGACTGGGCCACATTTCTGGGGTGATCTCAATAGCGGGGTGGTAAGCAGGGTAGCACAGCTTTCCGAATTGTGTTACAGTACCTGATTCTTACAGGGTAGGAAGAGGTCGCGACTGCAGATCACTTGGAAAGTATAACCACTATTTCGAAGAAGCCGACACCATTCGCATACCGACCGTTGTTTCTTGGATATTAAATGGTGATACGCACTGATAGTTGTTGTCCAAATCATATGTTATTCATGGTGATTTTGTTTTACCATATGACGTAATTTCCAGTAGCTCCTATGTCAGACAAAGCAAATAACGAATGAGAATATCTGGATACCATTGTTACGGTCATGCAAATTGTTTATTATGTCGTAAATGACCTTCGTTTCTCGTTGACATTATGGAGAATGGTTAATAAAAGTCAAAGTCTAAGAATGTCTGATTGCAGCTGTAGGATGTATTCATACTCCTACAGCCGCAGCATACAGACAGCCAAGGCGATCTCTGGTGTGCTATCCTACATCTTCCAGCAATCGTACGATGAAGGCACCGTTCCATCTGATTGGTCCACAGCAAGTGTATCGGCGATTTACAAGAAGGGTGATAAGTCCACGCCGTCTAATGACAGACCGGTTTCCCTAACATGCATTACATGCAAAATAATGGAAAATATTGTGTACAGCCAGATCGGTCGGCACCTTGATTACAACAACATCCTAAACCCTAATCAACATGGCTTCCGAAAGGGTATTTCTTGTGAGACACCACTCGTTAGTATTATACATGAATTGGCTTATTCTATCAACCGAAAGAACCAGACAGATGTCATTTTTCTTGACCTCAGTAAGTCCTTCGATAAAGTGTCTCGCGTTTTTCGGTTCTCGCATTCAAAAAGTTGTCGTCAATGGGCAGTCATCGCTGTCAGTCGACGTCCTCTCTGGAGTTCCAAAAGGAACAGTGTTGGGGTCAATGTTGTTTTTGTTGCATATTAACGACATCAACGAAGGAGTGAATTCATAAATGCGCCTATTCGCTGATGACAGTATCGTTTGCCGTGAAATTCAAACCTCGGCTGACCACTTGGCACTTGAATCTGACCTGAACAAACTCCACCGCTGGGCAAAGACGTGGCAGATGGATTTTAATGTGTCAAGGTGCGCGGTCCTGTCAATTACGACCAAGAGGAAGCCATCAACATATGATTACTATATGGATGATCAACAGATCCCACGAACTGCAAACCATCAATACGGCAGCGGCAGTGTGCTAACATCATGTGGGATTCATTGCATACTAG
Source organism: Lamellibrachia columna (assembly GCA_963662155.1). Classification (NCBI taxonomy): domain Eukaryota; kingdom Metazoa; phylum Annelida; class Polychaeta; order Sabellida; family Siboglinidae; genus Lamellibrachia; species Lamellibrachia columna. Next base: position 44,303,172 of record OY759269.1, on the reverse strand, counting down.
ATGTTGCATCAGATATGTCACTCTGTTTTATAAGATTCACCATGGGCAAGTTCGCATCAATTTGCCTACCATCGTTGCCACAGCAGATGTTCGCACTGTATAAACTGCGAATACGACGAGCCTTCTGCATCATCTACCAGCACTCATTCTATGTTCGCTTTATTCCAATGTGGAATTCCCTCACCCAGGAAGCAGCCACGGCACCAACGGCAGATGCATTTCAGAAAGCCGCCCTCGAAGTTATTAAGTCATCGAAGACATTCATTTTAACCCCGAACTGCACACATTTATTGTACATACAAACGTTTTAGATCACCTCACCTTAGGAGATGACGTTACAAACTGCAGGATAATAAATTATTACTTTTTATTAGTATAGACTTGAAGACTTGAAGACAGTGACATATAGAGGTAGGTAATACAAGTCAGACATTAATTTTAATTTGTTGTTGCTAGAGTGTATGTTTATAGCAGGCAGCCACTGATACCTTCATATTTTCAATACGTATGCATTACATTCCTTCCTTAATTGTACATCCAGCCGGATAATCTCATTCCTCCTGATTCTTTATATTGGCACATGTGTTGCACCAATTTACCAATGTCCTGGAAAGCCTTGTCATGCAAGTTATTAAGTTTACATGTTTTGTATTACAGATGACTGTGCAAATATAGTTTTCAATATTTCCTGTTCCTCTTTCAGGTGACCGTATTTGGGCACGGGTCAGGAGCTACGTAGATCCTCGCTCTGACTGGCTTACTGACTGGCTTAGTCAGGAAATGATAACATTGAATTCCTCAAGTAAGCTATTTGTGATATCGACTTTGCAGATGAACATGGAAGCCTGTCATTAACCTTACATCATTTCAGTCGTTATTTTAATTAAAGGTATCTCCTCCATTGGATTTATTCGCTCATCTCATTTCAAATCCATTTTTGCGAAAAAAAAATTAGACCTACCTAGTATCTACTGCAACGTGCTGGCTCGTTTGTGCAACGTTTGCATGTAGTGTTTGTGTGAAATCATCAGACAAACTATTAAAGCATTTAATGTTTGATCAAACATCAATTGAAGTAAAAATGGAAACACTTAACACTCACGAATTTCACCCTTGGTGAAATTTCGCAGTTTTGTCATGTGATCAGCGAGAGGACGGTAGTTATGTCCATGGTCGGCCTTGACCCCGCAGTGTTTACTGTTTTGATAATCCACTATTTTGAAGTAAAGAAGTAAATTCATTTGATAATCTGAAAATATTTTTTATTAAATCGACCGCGGATATTACTTAAACCATTCACACACTACATATATGGACATCAATGCACCGGTTTCACGATACGCTAAATTAAATGTTGAGACCATTGTTCTAAGCACAATGTTACAATTTCTTACCACTCTTAAATAAAATAAATAAATAATATTCCATTGAATGTTTAGTTTAGTGTGCAGGAATGCTCTCGGTTCTGGTAGTAGTCTGCTGCTACACGTGCTTTGTTTATGTTTACGTGCCTAAGGATACCTTAATGATAATTGTTCTGGTAGTAGCCTGCTGCTACACGTGCTTTGTTTATGTTTACGTGCATAAGGATACCTTAATGATAATTGTTGTGGTAGTAGTCTGCTGCTACACGTGCTTTGTTTATGTTTACGTGCATAAGGATACATTAATGATAATTGTTCTGGTAGTAGCCTGCTGCTACACGTGCTTTGTTTATGTTTACGTGCCTAAGGATACCTTACTGATAATTTAATATTCTTTGTATAGAGTTTGCACGAAAGCAATTTTATACAGTTTATTCCCAAGAGGTTGTACTCCAAATAAAGCACTTATTATTGAAAAAAAAATTCTTATTCATTATTTTGCTGTATAGAACTGAGGTCTTTACACCATTTAGTTAATCCCTTTTGACATGATGGGCGTTTCCTATTTTAAATTATAATACGCTACGACAATTGGTGGAGAATCCGCTGATTTTATTTTCCAAAGTGTACTTGAAATTAGAAGTAGCACGTGGTCAAAATTAAGAAGTTGTGTTGAGAAAAGAGTTATCGGAACCGAGGGAAACACTAAACGTACTTACTTACTCTGTGGACTCCTATGTTAACAAAGAAACCAAGACGGACGGGCCTGCCAAAGACACGCGGGCAAACACGACACAAAATGTCCGACCGTTGGTGACGACAGAAAGACGTCTTGACGAATCCGAGATGGCAAATTCAGAGCCCAACGCGGCGATGTCGATAAGCGATAACACCGGTGAAAACGAAAGGCAGGTGACGCACGTTGTTGACGAAGCTATGGTCGCAGCGATCGAAGGCATCGTTAACAAGTTGGTGTTGGATCGGCGCATCCGAATTATGCCGTGAATAGTTTCGACGGAATTACCGAAGATGCCGATTTGTGGCTGCAAAAATTCGAGCGGTATGCCCGCCTGCAAAATCTGATCGTTGATCACTAGAATTACGCTTTCGCTTTCCACGTCACGGGGGTAGCTGAAACTTCCACTGCCAGGGAGCACACAAATGAACTGAGCCGTGTTGAAAGCAGCATGCCGTGAACTCTTCGCCCGATCGCAACACGGGAGATGGCGACAAGAACGAGATCTCTACACGCTCAGACAAAAACCAGCACAAAACGTCGCCAGTTTCACGGCCGACGTGATGAAAGCTGCTTGGAAATGTCACAGGCCCAAATCATGCGAGTAGTGCTTGGGGGTTTGAAACCGACGGCGACGCCATTTGTGGAACAGTCGTAACCTGCAACGGTGGATAAATTGCTACGCTGCCCGGCTGCACTAAATGGGATGTCAGAGCCGACGACAACGACTGAGCAGATTACCTCGTTGGCGTCTTTGATCAAGAAACGGTTAGTAGAGCGGATGAATGGCGTGATTGCATATGCGACACACAACGGGGGCCGACGGGGCAGGAGAGCGGCCGGGCGGAACGGGACCTGTCACACGCCGAGATCCGAGTCGGGGATTACGGGCCGGGACGCTATTGGCGCAATGCACATCAACGCACATCAATACAGCCCTGCAGAGCGCGGCTACATCTATCGGGAGGACAGACCTGCTGCACGAAGAAACCAAGGAAAACAACCCCGTGGCTACCGGAACGACCGATGTCCGCAGTGTGGTAGGTGGTGTGCGGGGGACAGAAATTGTCCTGTAAAAGTTGTTTTGGGTGCCAACAAGTAGGTCACTTTGTAGTACAATGTCGACATACCAGGAGATGAAGGTACACGCCTGTCAGAGCTCCTCGCCATAGGGCGAAGAGATTCAACAGACAATGCAGGGAGGAGAAAACCCAGTTCAGGAAAGCTAGTGTGCAGAAAACAACTTTGAAATTGAGAGAACAAGATTTAACAAGATTTAACAAGATTTGCCATCCAAGCCAAAGGCCCAGATGGCAAGTGGACAAGGAAGCCATTGGCTTATCGAGAGTCCAACAATGTTCACCTACTTATAACCCGCCCTCCTGATATATGTGTCAACCTTGTTTTTAAACATATTCACGCTGCTAGCAGTTACACAATCTGTAGACAGTTTGTTCCATTCATTTATTGTCCTCTGTGAGAACGAGTGCTTCCTGATGTCCAATCTGCATTGATCCTTTACTAATTTTACCTCATGTCCTCTAGTTCTGCTATCCTTCTTGAGTGAGAAAAACATATTTCTATCAATATTTTCATACCCATTCAATATCTTAAAAACTTCAATCTGATCTCCTCTTAACCTCCTTGTCTCTAGAGTTGTTAAACCACATTCTTTCAGGCGTTCTTCATAACTAAGGTCTCTAAGTTCTGGAATCATTTTAGTTGCTCTCCTTTGTATGCGTTCAAGCGTATCTATATCCTTCTTACGATATGGTCTCCATGCTTGTATACAGTATTCTAAATGAGGTCTAACTATTGCTTTATAAAGAGGTATAATTAACTTTTTTCCCTTATATGTTATGTTTCTTCTAATCAATCCAAGAATTTGATTACCCTTTGAAGCTGCAATACCACACTGCTCTGAAACTTTCATATCAGCGCTTATTGTAACTCCTAAGTCCTTTTCTTTTACAGTAGTACCAAGAACAGTAGCTCCCATTTTATAGTTTACATTCAAGTTCCCATGTCCTGTATGTAGGCATTTACATTTCCCAAAATTGAACAGCATCTGCCATTTCTCAGACCATTTCACTAATCTGTCTAGATCGTTTTGTAAATGTTGTTTATCACCATCAGTATTAACCTTTCTAAACAGTTTTGTGTCGTCCGCAAATTTCAGTACGTTACTTGTTATACTCTCGTCCAAGTCATTGATATAAATTAAGAATAATATAGGTCCTAATACTGATCCTTGAGGTACCCCACTCAAAACCGATTTCCAATTTGAAACTTCGCCATCTACTACAACTCGTTGTCTTCTGTCAGTCAGCCATTGTTCTATCCAGTCAGTTATGCTATCCCCGATACCATGGGCTTTTAATTTAAGTAGCAATCTTTGATGTGGCACTTTGTCAAAAGCTTTCTGAAAATCTAAGTAGATAATATCTACTGGCGATCCCATATCTATCCACTTAGAAGAGAGGTTTTGGGAAAGCATGCTAAATGTTAGAGTGGCAAATCAAAACTGCCAAGCACTTTTGTCAAAGATTCCCAAGAAATGTTTGAAACACGCGAAAAAAAAATTGTACGATAAAAGTGCAAGTGTTGTGGGAATTGCTCACAATGTAACTGCTAGAGTATATCTTTCTGCCAATGTAGGAGGTCATGGTTTCGAACAGAATGCCCATGTTTTAGATGGCCATCACTGAAGAATTATAGGGATGGATTTTTAAACACATCAACAAGTTGTTATAAACTTTAAAACCAGTACTAATACACTGGCAGGCAAATTGATTTGTATTCCAAAAGCACGCGATAAGATCGCGTTTGGCCAGAACAGTGAGTTGTGTTCCCAGTGCAGCTTAGAAGGTCATATGACAATGATTGTTTGGTCACAAAATATGTGACGTCACTGGAAATCAATATGCCTGAAGTTAAAGTGAGTTGTTGTGTGGTTAAGCCGAAATGTAGAATCACGGTTGTCAAAGTTGTAAACAACTCCTGTGTCCAACAACTATTGCAAAGGGCATAAGAGTGGCACTTTGTCACCGAATACCCGTACGCTATGTGCTGGGAGTAAGCGAAGAATTAGAGCAGAATGAAAACGAAGGAGAAGCACAAATGACAGACAGTCAATTGCACTTACTAGGCTTGGCACTGAATTTGGACAATGCTGATTTAAACAGTGAGCAAAAATCAAAATTAACCCAAATGATTAGTGAAAACAGGGTACGTTTGTATTAAACATGCACAATTTGAATAAAACGGAGTTATATTACCATCGAACTCATATAGGTAATGCAAGACAGGTAACTCGGTGTTTTATCGTACATCGCCCAAAATGGGTTAAGAGATGTAAAAAAAGCAAATTAAGGAACTTCTAGAGAATGGACTAATAGAGCCTTCGACATCAGAATGGCGATCACCAGTTGGATGTTGAAAAAGCCAGGTGACGCAGGGTATCGATGTGCAATTGACTACCGTAAGATAAATGCTGTGACTGAGTTAACCAGTTTCCAGTTGCCTAGGATAGATGATGTGTGGGATGCCACTTGGGAGTCTATAGCATTTTATTTCACAGTGCTAGATTTGACCTCAGGATTTTGACAGTTACCGCTCCATCCTAAAACAAAACATAAGACCTGGTTTATCACGCAGCAAAGTCAGTACCAATGTAACAGTTTACCATTTCGGTTATCAAATGCTACAACGACATTTCAGACGACTAAGTCCAATATATTTTCAGGTTTAATGTTTAAATCAGTTCTGATATGTGCCGATGACATAATTTTCTACAGCCCATCATTTGACCAACATCTGATAGATTTAGAAGATGTGTTTCAGAGATTGAGACAGCACAACTTGACATTAAAGCCCGGCAATGGTCATTTCGCAACACATCAGTTTGATTGCTTGGGACATGTCATTTCCAAACAGGGGGCAAAACCTAATCCGAACAAGATGGCCATGATAGACACGCAAATGCGACGATTTACGGGACTGAGTAATTTCTATAAGAAATAATAGTAAAATGGCTTATCCATGGAACCATTAATTTAATAATGACGCTAAATGGGATTGAGTAGTCCGCGTACTGCTGAAGAAAGCAAGAACAACTTCTCTACCATTGATGCAAAATTAAAAGGAAGACCAACAAGTATACTTATACGGTACACGTGTGTCGACGACGCCACCAACCGAATCTACGATGTGTCAGATACTGTACTTGACTTGCTTAAAACGTTGACACGCTGGTTGGGCGGGAGGCCTACTCCAGTGACACAATCCGCAAAGCAAGTATCGAGCTAAATAACATATAAGTAGGCCTACATCAATGAAGCTATCTGTGGTGTGGACAGATTTACACGAATGAGCGTGCGTCCGTATGTACGTGCGTGCGTACAAATAATCCATGTATAACGAGCATCGGCCTACCAGTCGCAACAGCACCGCAAAGGACACGCACGATATGGACTTATCTTGGCAAATTGCTTGGAAAGCAGTCGATACAGTGTCGTATGTAGAGGGGCAATTGGCAATGCCCCCTTTGGCTTCAATATGTTTCGTATATAACCTGTTTACAAACATTTATCTCCAGTAATCATGTAATTTTTTTTTAACAACCCCCTTGAGTCATAATGATAATTTTGGTATACGAAGTTGCGAATTTCCAAAATATCGGACTGTCTGACAAGCCGGGAATGTTATATATATATATATATATATATATACATATATATATATATATATACACACATATATATATATATATATATATATATATATATATATATATATATATATATATATATATATATATATATATATATATATATATATATATATATATATATATATATATATATATATATATATATATATATATATATATATATATATATATATATATATATATATATATATATGTATATTTATATGTATATGTATATTTATATAATATCTAATTAGTACTGTATATGTATGAATATATGAAGAAGACTGGGTGCTGTACAGCATAAACTATGTGCATCCAGTGGGTTCATGCCGTGCAGCAGCATGAATGTCACTGGCCCAAGTCTGCGTCACTGTATCGTGTGTCAACTGATAAGGGCTCAGTGGTCTTGTTTAAACGGGTGTTCTATTTATGTATGTGCGGGCATCGCACATAGGGGTGTTTCAGAAGAGCTGGAGGTATTTGATTTTTACTAAACTTGGTCAGCATATCGATGAGATGATGGGAGTTGCTGTGAAACATTTTAAGAATTGTTGATAGTCACGTTTTCTTATAATCAGACAAATCGTTAACATGGCCACCAATGCAATTTTATACTGTGGTCTGCCCCTGCAACGAGGACAGCTATTTCGGGACAGTGAGGGAAGCACGTCACGACCGTTGACCAATCCCGTTCGCGCGTCACTGACAAGAACGGCGCGACGCAATGCGGTGACTGACCAATCCCATGCGGGCTTCACTGACATGGATGGCGCTTTATACTATGAAGCGCCAGTGTTTCCATTTTTACTTCAATTGATGTTTGATCAAACATTAAATGCTTTTATAGTTTGTCTGATGATTTCACACAAAACCTAAATGCAAAAGTTGCACAAACGACCTGGCACGTTGCAGTAGGTCTACTTTTTCTAAAAATTGTAATTGAAATTATATGAGCGAATAAATCTAATGGAGGAAATAACTTTAATTAAAATGACGACTTAAATAATGTAAGCTTAATGACAGGATTTGATATTCATCTGCAAAGTCGATATCACAAATAGCTTACTTGATGAAATCAGTGTTATCATTTCCTGACCAAGGGGCTTTTCAAACTTTGGTGATGGACACTCATAAGCCAGTTAGACGAAGCTCCTAACCCCTGCCCAAATAAGGTAACCTGAGAGAGAAAAAGGAAATATTTAAAACTATATTTGCACAGTCATCTGTAATACAAAAATGTAACCGTATTAACTTGCATGATACGACCCTCTTAGACATTGGTAAACTGGTGCAACACACATTCTATACCATAACAAACGTCAATTTATCTCCTCTTAACCTCCTTGTCTATGTGGTTGTAAAAGCCATTCTTTACATAATTTCTGGAGGGTTCATATAGCTCTGCGAGCCTGAGATGTAGTTCACCTTTACTGACAGAAGGGCAGTAATGGTCTCCTTGGCCAACTCTGAGCGCTGCTTAGTGTCAATATTTATTACCTTCGAAACTTCAAAGAGTCTGCGCTGCTGTAGGGCAATTCATTAGCTTTAACAACGTGGCGAACAACTGCAGTCCGCTTTGCCACGACAGCTCAGAGGAGAAATATATCGAAGTCTTGCCACTTCGGTGGCAGGTCTGCGTCGGTGGTCATGGCAAAGAAGAACAGCTGGCAGTCGTGATACTTAGATTTATTTTATAACAATCTTGTTGACATTATAACGGGTAGCTTTGTTGACACTGTAACTGGCAGCCGTGCTGACACTGTAACGGGTAGCCTTGTTGACATTGTAACGGGCCGCATTGTTGACATTGTAATGGGTAGCGTTGCTGACATTATAACACTGTAACGGGTAGTCTTGTTGACATTGCAACGGGTAGTCTTGTTGACATTGTAACGGGTAGCTGTGTTGACACTGTAACGGGTAGCCTTGTTGACACTTTGAAATTGTAACGGGTAGCTTTGTTTACACTGTAACGGGCAGCCTTGTTGACACTGTAACGGGTAGCCTTGTTGACATTGCAACGAGAAGTTTTGTTGACATTGTAACGGGTAGCTTTGTTGACACTGCAACGGGTAGCCTTGTTGACACTGTACTGGCAGCCTTTTTAACATTGTAACGGGTAGCTTTGTTGACAGTGTAACGGGTAGCTTTGATGACACTGTAACGGGTAGCCTTGTTGATGCTGTAACGGGTAGCATTGTTGACATTGTAAAGGGCAGCCATCATGTATATTTACTGAAGAAGCAATAAGACCGAAGGAGGCAATGGAGAGTGAGGAAGAGGAGAGTGGGGAAGAAAACACAAGGCAGAAGCATAAGTACCGGGAGAAACCAAATGCAGCGAAAAGGCTGTTGAAAAACCGCTGGGCGCGATGGCATTGTGGTCAGAACATCGGACTCTCTGTCGAGAGACCCCGTTTCGAATCCTCTTGCTGCCGTTTCGAAGCTTGGACAATTTCGTTTAATCCACGTTGCTTCAGTCAGTTGTAACATGAATAACTGGCTATCGACAGTTGTGGGTATCTGAACGAATAGTCTTCGCGCAGTAATTGCATCAAGGCTGAATGGGAATCTGTTTTAGTGGGCGAAATAGGCATGAATATGTCTGAGTAGCGAGAGTTGTAGCGCCGAGTGTGGCATTCGGACCATGTCTCTGCAATGTTTACGGTGGTCGGGTCACGCATGAACGCCAGCGGTATGCACGTCGAATTAGCACGACACGCGCCGCTGAACACGCATAATGTTGGGTCGTGACGCCGCTTGAATCATGGTAGACACCAAGACGTATCAAACACCACAAATAATGGATTGAAATTACAGCCGTGAAAGTTCTTTTGGTTATAAGACTAGACATGAACACACGTGGTCGAAAATAGTACAATAAACGCACATTTCCTAACTGTGTCCATAACGAAGAGTCAGTGATAATCGTTCACACAATCACGCCCGTCCTCCTGATGGTTCGAACGAAATCAATTGTGTCAAACGCCGCAATTAAGTGAAGCCGGGTTATCCCGTCACACCAAAGTGTCCACGTCAAGTAACAAGGTAGTGATGAAAGCGGCAGGTCAAGCATATCAATACCACACGCACGCACGCACGCACGCACGCACGCACGCACGCACGCACGCACGCACGCACGCACGCACGCACGCACGTACGCACGCACGCACGCACGCACACACACACACACACACACCAACGCTCCCCCACACACACCCACGCTCCCACACATTCTAACTCATAAATCCAACACAAACATTCCGACTCACTCACTCATAAATCCACACAATATTCAGACCGCATGAGCGCACACACACTCGAGCAAACTTCAACCTGCCAGACAACATTGCTGATTCGCTAGTTCCGAGTATTATGTCCGAGCGTCGTTGGCGTAGGTTGAATATGTACGATGCGTGAGTAGGTACGTAAGAGTAAAGCAACGTTGCTTTATACTTCAATATATTTCAGCTAAAACATTTTCTTCAATATATATATATAAATATATATATATATATATATATATATATATATATATATATATATATATATATATATATATATATATATATATATATATATATATATATATATATATACATATTGTCCTCTGTTTCTCCTACCTCCAGCCACATCCTGGCTACTTACACACTGCCCCCGCCATACAGTCCTCTGTCTCTCCTACCTCCAGCCACATCCTTGCCCCTTACACACTGCCTCCGCCATACAGTCCTCTGTCTCTCCTACCTCCAGCCACATCCTTGCCCCTTACACACTACCTCCGCCATACAGTCCTCTGTCTCTCCTACCTCCAGCCACATCCTTGCCCCTTACACACTGCCTCCGCCATACAGTCCTCTGTCTCTCCTACCTCCAGCCACATCCTTGCCCCTTACACACTACCTCCGCCATACAGTCCTCTGTCTCTACTACCTCCAGCCACATCCTTGCCCCTTACACACTACCTCCGCCATACAGTCCTCTGTCTCTACTACCTCCAGCCACATCTTGGCTCTTTACACATTGCCTTCACCATACAGTCCTCTGTCTCTCCTACCTCCAGCCACATCCTGGCTCCTGATATATGGCGTCCACCATACTGTCCTCTGTCTCTCCTACCCCCAGCCACATCAAGGCTCCTGATAAATTGCGTCTACCAAACTGTAATCTGTCTCTCCTACCTACAGCCACATCCTGGCTCCTGATACATTGCCTCCGCCATACAGTCCTCTGTCTCTACTACTTCCAGCCACATCCTGGCTCTTTACAATTTGCATTCATCATACAGTCCTCTGTCTCTCCTACCTCCAGCCACAACGTGGCTCCTGATGAATAGCTTCTACCAAACTGTACTGTGGCGTCCCCTGGCGATAAACAAACTAACCCTAACCTAAAGCCGAAACCCAAAACCTCGCTCTTACACATTGACATCATAACCCTAATCCTAACCCCTAACTAACCCAAACCTCAAACCCAGACGAGATCGGTTCATCTGCGGCGTCTGATTATATACCTAACGCAGCGTGGCCGCTGTCTCTATGGAGGTGTGCGTCAGACACGCTGGCTGCCACAGACCACAGGCCTCTCTCTCTCTCTCTCTTTCTCTCTCGCTCTCTCTCTCTCTCTCTCTCTCTCTCTCTCTCTCTCTCTCTCTCTCTCTCTCTATCGAGGTATGTGTCAGATACGCTGGTTGCCACAGGTCTCTGTCTCTGTGGAGGTATGTGTCAGATACACTGGATGCTATATATATCTGCGTCTCTCTGTAGGTATGTGTACGACTAAATAGTGTGGGGTGGTGAGGTGTGGTAACCAGAACCTGTAGGTAGGAGAGACAGAGGACGGTTTGGTAGAAGAAATTTATCAGGAGCCAGGATGTGGCTGGAGGTAGGAAAGACAGAAGACTGTATGACGGACGCAATGTTTCAGGAGCCAGGATGTGGTTGTAGGTAGGAGAGACAGAAGACAGTATGCTGGACGCAATGTATCAGGAGCCAGAATGTGGTTGGAGGTAGGAGAGACAGAGGACTGTATGGTGGAGACAATGTGTAAAGAGACAGGATGTGGCTGGAGGTAGGGGAGACAGAGGACAGTACGATGGACGCAATGTATCAGGAGCCAGGAAGTGGCTGGAGGTAGGAAAAACAGAGGATATTATGGTGGAGGCAATGTGTCAGGAGCAAGGGTGTGGCTGGAGGTAGGGGATACAGAGGACTATATGGTGGAGGAAAAGTGTAAAGAGCCAGGATTTGGCTGGAAGTAGTAGAGACGGAGGATTGTATGGCTAAGGCAGTGCGTAAGGAGCAAAGATGTGGCTGGAGGTAGGAAAGACAAAGGTCTGTATGGCGGAGGCACTGTATCAGGAACCAGGATGTGGCTGTAGGTAGGAGAGCCAGAGTACAGTTTGGTAGACGCAATTTATCAGGAGCCACGATGTGGGTGGAGGTAGGAGAAACAGAGAACAGTATGATGGGCGCCATATATCAGTAGCCAGGATGTGGTTGGATGTAGGAGAACAGATGACTGTATGGCGTGGGCAGTGTTTAAGGAGCAAGGTTGTGGTTGGAGGTAGGAGAGACAGAGGACAGTATGGTGGACGCCATATATCAGGAGCCAGGATGTGGCTGGAGGTAAGAGAGACAGAGGACTGTTTTGCGGGGGCAGTGTGTAAGGAGAAAGGATGTGGTTGGAGGTAGGAGAGACAGAGGACAGTTTGGTAAACGCAATTTATCAGAAGCCACGATGTGGGTGGAGGTAGGAGAGACAGAGGACAGTATGGTGGACGCTATGTATCAGGAACCAGTAAGTGGCTTTAGGTAGGAGAGACAGAGTACAATTTGGTAGACGCAATTTATCAGGAGCCAGGATGTGGCTGGAGATAGGAGAGACAGAGGACTGTATGGCGTGGGCAGTGTGTAAGGAGCAAGGATGTGGTTGGAGGTAGGAGAGACAGAGGACTGTTTGGCGGGGGCAGTGTGTAAGGAGAAAGGATGTGGTTGGAGGTAGGAGAAACAGAGGACAGTATGGTGGACGCAATGTATCAGGAGCAAGGATCTGGCTGCAGGTAGGAGAGACAGAGTACTGTTTGGTAGACGCAATTTATCAGGAGCCACGATGTGGGTGGAAGTAGGAGAAACAGGGATAGTATGGTGGAGGCAATGTGTTAGGAGAAAGGGTGTGGCAGGAGGTAGGAACAACAGAGGATATTGTGGTGGAGGCAATGTGTATGGAGCAAGGGTGTGGCTGGAAGTAGGGGATACAGAGGACTGTATGGTGGAGGCAATGTGTAAAGAGCCAGAATTTGCCTGGAAGTAGTAGAGACGGAGGACTGTATGGCGGAAGCAGTGTGTAACGAGAAAGAATGTGGCTGGAGGTAGGAGAGACAGATTACAGTTTGGTAGACGCAATTTATCAGGAGCCATGATGTGTGGGGAGGTAGGAGAGACAGAGGACAGTATGGTGGACGCCATATATCAGGAGCCAGGATGTGGCTGGAGGTAGGAGAGACAGATTACAGTTTGGTAGACGCAATTTATCAGGAACCACGATGTGTAGGGAGGTAGGAGAGAAAGACGACAGTATGGTGGACGCCATATATCAGGAGCCAGGATGTGGCTGGAGGTAAGAGAGACAGAGGACTGTTTTGCGGGGGCAGTGTGTAAGGAGAAAGGATGTGGTTGGAGGTAGGAGAAACAGAGGACAGTGTGGTGGATTCAATGTATCAGGAGCCAGGATGTGGTTGTAGGTAGGAGAGACAGAGGACAGAATGGTGGACGCAATGTATCAGGAGCCAGGATGTGACTGTAGGTAGGAGAGACAGAGTACTGTTTGGTAGACGCTATTTATCAGGAGCCACGATTTGGGTGGAGGTAGGAGAAACAGAGGACTGTACGGCGGAGGCAATGAATCAGGAGCCAGAATGTGGCTGTAGGTAGGAGAGACAGATTACAGTTTGGTAGACGCAATTTATCAGGAGCCACGATATGGGTGGAGGTAGGTGAAACAGAGGACAGTATGATGGACGCCATATATCAGGAGCCAGGATGTGGCTGGAAGTAGGAGAGACAGAGGATTGTATGGAGTGAGCAGTGTGTAAGGAGCAAGGATGTGGTTGGAGGTAGGAGAGACAGAGGACAGTATGGTTGATGCCATATATCAGTAGCCAGGATGTGGCTGTAGGTAGGAGAGACAGAGTACAGTTTGGTAGACACAATTTATCAGGAGCCACGATGTGGGTGGAGGTAGGAGAGACAAAAGACTGTATGGTGGACGCAATGTATCAGGAGCCAGTATGTGGCTGAAGGTAGGAGAGACAGAGGACAGTTTGGTAGACGCAATTTATCAGGAGCCAGGATGTGGCTGGAGATAGGAGAGACAGAGGACTGTATGGCGTGGGCAGTGTGTAAGGAGCAAGGATGTGGTTGGAGGTAGGAGAGACAGAGGACTGTTTGGCGGGGGCAGGGTGTAAGGAGAAAGGATGTGGTTGGAGGCAGGAGAAACAGAGGACAGTATGGTGGACGCAATGTATCAGGAGCCAGGATGTGGCTGTAGGTAGGAGAGACAGAGTACAGTTTGGTAGACGCAATTTATCAGGAGCCAGGATGTGGCTGGAGATAGGAGAGACAGAGGACTGTATGGCGTGGGCAGTGTGTAAGGAGCAAGGATGAGGTTGGAGGTAGGAGAGACAGAGGACTGTTTGGCGGGGGCAGGGTGTAAGGAGAAAGGATGTGGTTGGAGGCAGGAGAAACAGAGGACAGTATGGTGGACGCCATATATCAGGAGCCAGGATGTGGCTGTAGGTAGGAGAGACAGAGTACTGTTTGGTAGACGCAATTTATCAGGAGCCACGATGTGGGTGGAAGTAGGAGAAACAGGGATAGTATGGTGGGGTAAAGTTTTAGAAGAAAGGGTGTGGCTGGAGGTAGGAACAACACAGGATATTATGGTGGAGGCAATGTGTACGGAGCAAGGGTGTGGCTGGAAGTAGGGGATACAGAGGACTGTATGGTGGAGGCAATGTGTAAAGAGCCAGGATTTGCCTGGAAGTAGTAGAGACGGAGGACTGTATGGCGGAAGCAGTGTGTAAAGAGAAAGAATGTGGCTGGAGGTAGGAGAGACAGATTACAGTTTGGTAGACGCAATTTATCAGGAGCCATGATGTGTGGGGAGGTAGGAGAGACAGAGGACAGTATGGTGGACGCCATATATCAGGAGCCAGGATGTGGCTGGAGGTAGGAGAGACAGAGTACAGTTTGGTAGACGCAATTTATCAGGAGCCACGATGAGGGTGGAGGTAGGAGAGACAGAGAAGAGTAGGGTTGACCCAATGTATAAGGAGCCAGGATGTGGCTGTAGGTAGGAGAGACAGAGTACAGTTTGGTAGACGCAATTTATCAGGAGCCACGATGTGGGTGGAGGTAGGAGAAACAGAGAGCTGTACGGCGGAGGCAATGTATCAGGAGCCAAGATGTGACTGTAGGTAGGACAGACAGAGTACAGTTTGGTAGACGCTATTTATCAGGAGCCACGATGTGGGTGGAGGTAGGAGAAACAGTGGACTGTACGGCGGAGGCAATGTATCAAGGGACAGGATGTGGCTGTAGGAAGGAGAGACAGATTACAGTTTGGTAGACGCAATTTATCAGGAGCCACGATATGGGAGGAGGTAGGTGAAACAGAGGACAGTATTGTGGACGCCATATATCAGGAGCCAGGATGTGGCTGGAAGTAGGAGAGACAGAGGATTGTATGGAGTGAGCAGTGTATAAGGAGCAAGGATGTAGTTTGAGGAAGGAGAGACAGAGGACAGTATGGTTGATGCCATATATCAGGAGCCAGGATGTGGCTGGAGGTAGGAGAGACAGAGGACAGTTTGGTAGACGCAATTTATCAGGAGCCATGATGTGTGGGGAGGTAGGAGAGACAGAGGACATTATGGTGGACGCTATATATCAGGAGCCAGGATGTGGTTGGAGGTAGGAGAGACAGAAGACTGTATGGCGTGGGAAGTGTGTAAGGAGCAAGGATGTGGTTGGAGGTAGGAGAGACAGAGGACAATATGGTGGACGTTATGTATCAGGAGCCGGGATGTGGCTGTAGGTAGGAGAGACAGAGTACAGTTTGGTTTACGCAATTTATCAGGAGCCACGATGTGTCGGGAGGTAGGAGAGACAGAGGACAGTATGATCGACACCATATATCAGGAGCCAGGATGTGGTTGTAAGTAGGAGAGACAGAGTACAGTTTGGTAGACGCAATTTATCAGGAGCCACGATGTGGGTGGAGGTAGGAGAGACAGAGGACTGTATGGTGGACGCCATATATCAGTAGCCAGGATGTGGCTGGAAGTAGGAGAGAGAGAGGAGAGTATAGTTGACGCAATGTATCAGGAGCCAGGATGTGGCTGTAAGTAAGAGAGACAGAGTAGAATTTGGTAGACGCAATTTATCAGGAGCCACGATGTTGGCGGAGGTAGGAGAAACAGAGGACAGTATGGATGGCGCCATATATCAGGAGCCAGGAAGTGGCTGGAGGTAGGAGAGACAGAGGACTGTATGGCGTGGGCAGTGTGTAAGGAGCAAGGATGTGGTTGGAGGTAGGAGAGACAGAGGACTGTTTGGCGGGGGCAGTGTGTAAGGAGAAAGGATGTGGTTGGAGGTAGGAGAAACAGAGGACAGTATGGTGGACGCAATGTATCAGGAGCCAGGATGTGGCTGTAGGTAGGAGAGACAGAGTACAGTTTGGTAGACGAAATTTATCAGGAGCCACGATGTGGGTGGAAGTAGGAGAAACAGGTATTAAGACGGGGTGCACGCCTTTGAGAAGGTGACTGTGTAACACATTAATTCAGAGGGGGTTCGCGCTCTTGAGGACATGTCAAAACCGGGAACCCCCATTCAATACATGTGTTAACATGTATTGAGTGGGGGTTCACGGTTTTGAGAAGGTTACTGGGTAACACTTTTATTTAGAGGTGGTGCACGCTTTTGCGATGGTGTCTGGTTAACACATTTATCGAGAAAGGGGGTCACGTATTTGAGAAGGTGACTGGCTTACACGTTTACTGAGAGGAGGTTAACGCTTTTGAGAAGATGACTGGGTAACACGTTTATCATAGCTTGCCATCACACATGATCCTCCATTCAAGCTTGGCTGGTGTGAAGGTGTCGACGAAATCCTTTCTGTGATATAACTACTCGGCACACGTGTCACTAGAGCTATTCCAGCAGATACATCACAGGATGCCATCCCTTGATTCCCTCTCCAAGAAGAAGCAGACTGACCAGCCTTATGGCCAACCGGACCACACCTTCATCAACTGGGGCATCAACGGAAATAGCTGACTACTTATCACAGCCACCACTCCATCTGTGGATGCGAAGATTAGACACCCCATCCTGAGCCTGCTAGCAACGAAGTAACTATCAATACCAGCCCAATGAGCACTCTTAGAACTGTTAAGCATAGCCGGGAATGTGTTTAGACCCGAGAAGTGTCGTTTGATCCATTCAATATTTCAGGAACGAATGATTGTTAAATGTAATGGCAACCTGCATAAATAAGCCAGTGAACTTGAGTGAAGATGAATGAACGGTCACATTAAATTAATTGTTGAATCATCTCTGGAATTGGAATTGATTTTTTCCAGGTTGAATTGGAATTAAATGTGTGGAACTGACTGGAATTTTTCCCCAAGTAGATTTGTATTTGTATTTTTGTATTTCATGGATTTGGAATTGACAACTATATATATATATATATATATATATATATATATATATATATATATATATATATATATATATATATATATATATATATATATATATATATATATATATATATATATAGCAAGACGTGGGCGGGTCCTAGAACTGGACCCTTTGATGAAGGTTTCCAGTAGTTCCGGTTAATTTTGATAGAAGGCGTTGGTGAGGGTGGTCAAAATCGAGCAAGATTGCATCAATCCGGGTCTTGTTGTCTATAGCAGTCATCCAGTCATGGACTGTCTCAGTGATGTGAGATTCACAAGACAATCTTGACTGGAATCCATGTTGGAAGTGAAAATGCTTCAACATGTTGCTTAGTATGATGTGTTCCATCACTTTACACAGGAAGCAAGTTAGTGATATCGATATGTGGTCAACAGGGTAAGATTTGTGGATTTTTGGTGTATGAGATTTACTAATGCTTGAAGCTAGTCGTTAGGGAGTGTGTGTGTGTGTGTGTGTGTGTGTGTGTGTGTGTGTGTGTGTGTGTGTGTGTGTGTGTGTGTGTTGTGTGTGTGTGTGTGTGTGTGTGTGTGTGTGTGTGTGTGTGTGTGTGTGCACGTGTGTGTGCGCGTGTGTGCGTAACTTGTCTATGCCAGCGATCTTCTGTAAGCGCACAGCAGTATGTTTTAAGCCCACCTAAGGCCAATCTTTTTACGGTCGTTCGAATGCACATAATGAACTATGCTGAATACCCTAGCCCTACGTAGGTGCGCCATTAATAAATCATATATAACATAACCTGTTCACGCCACACAACGACTAGAAAGTGTCGAGTGCTAGAAAATGAGACATGATGTGTGGCAGATCGGCATATAATCAAAGGAGAATCACTCACCTGCAAAATTGTAACAACAATCCCAACGGTGAATAAACAGCTCAGTAAAACACAGTAAAACGGACCAGCGTAACTCGGACTGATCTCGACTTTAGTGCTTCGTAATACAAACAAAGAGGTGGTTAATGATGAAGAAGACACCGGTCAACTCAGACTTGTCTCCGCCTGGCTCCAGCTGGACTTTAATAGCGTTCGCTGTCTTGCTGACTGCCGCTGTATCCGGTCAAGTCTTCCAAGCGCCGGCCCATCTGTACCCGTACGGTCCAGGAGCAGGGGACACTACTTCACCAGTAGTAGACGACGGCAGTTCGGGAGAGGTTCCTGTATCGCCACCGTCATCTCGTTGTTGTTGTTTGTTTGCCAACATTACTGTTGGGATCCAGCTCACCCAACTCACCATAAAACCGTTTGACGTCACACTTTACTAAGAAATGACTGCAGGGTTTTAAGACCAACCACCAGGATAGATTTGATCAGCATATACAGAGTTGACGACCTGGCACGGTTCACTAGGTTTGAAAAGAATTCGAATGAATCACCGGTGACTGTTCCGTAGCAGTCTTGTTATCCTAGAATGGGTGCAACTTAGTTGGCTCCAGCTGGGCTTTAATGACGTTCGCTGTATTGCTGTCTGCCGCTGTATCTGGTCAAGTATGGTCCAGGAGCAGGGACACTACTTCACCAGTAATAGACGACGGCAGTTCCCGTATCGCCACCGTTTCCGGTTATTATACTAATTAAAAGGGTGTTTTTCTATTTTGGGGGCAAATGGTGCGACATTTCGTTGTTGTTGTTTGTTTGCCAACATGATTTTTGGGATCCTGCTCACTCAACACACCATAAAACCGTTTGTCGTCACACTTTACTATGAAATGACTGTTAACCTAGATCCGTATTGTATACGGTTCACTAAGT
>OY759269.1:44158840-44278840 GCA_963662155.1 Lamellibrachia columna | reverse complement strand
CAAACAACAAATAGTATCGTTACCGTTACAGTTGTCGTTGTCGTTAAATATTGCTGATATCGTTGTTATCATTATTATTGTTATTATCATTATTATCATTATTACAATTAGTATTATTATTATTGCACCTACTGCTATTTTGCACCTTTTAAAAACCTGCTCAAAAAGTATGGACACATGTTTTCAGTATAACACCACCACCACGAACAGCACCATCGCGAACACCAACGCCACCACCACAAACACTACCACCACCAACACCACCACCACCACTACACCACTACTACTGTTAACACTACTACTGTTGAAACTTTCAGATGATAGGAAAAGTTCGTCAAGCCCATACGACTGGATAATCGTCGCCATATTGGGAATATTTGGTGCTGCGTTCGTCGTTCTTGTCTTGATTCCCTTTGCGGTTTTGTATTTCTGCCGCAGACGCCAGAAGTGAGCCGCCAATGTTATAATTTCGCGTTAATATACGTTTCCTTAGCACACAAACGGAAATGCGAAAATGAGTAGTGATTCTGTTAAGCCCAACCAATCTTTTATGTGTTTAAATGTACGTTGTCTTATAGCAAATTGTGCTATTTTTGCACCCAACGTTAACCAAATATATAGTTAGGGATTCGTTATATTAAATCCGACGTAAACAGAGCGGACGAGACGAGAATGTTGCTAATTTATGTTTTGGTTACCAGCTTGTTCTAGGTGGGGTAAACGTATTGAATAACTCAGAATCCCCATGCCGGTCTACGGAAATATATATATATATATATATATATATATATATATATATATATATATATATATATATATATATATATATATATATATATATATATATATATATATATATATATATATATATATATATATATATATATATATATATATATATATATAGCGGCAAACAATTGGTGTCTACTCTAGATTGAGAATTTCTTCTTCAGATCTGCCGAAGCCAGTGCCTGCCGTCCATATCCTGCAGTGCCTCAGGATCAACGCCGAATCCCGTTCAATTCGCACGCCTCCGGACGACCTTATGTCGTCAACCCGTACGGCCCGTCGTCGGCTAGGTTTGTTCTTCCCCTCCACTTCGCCTTCCATTGATATCAATACCCGGTTGTGGCTTCGCCGCTTCCAATGTCAAAGTTTTTCAAGTGTTCGTTACGTCAGTTTTGCTAACAGTCCTTGTCTTCAGGCACCTGTCGATCCTGCTTACTCTGAGCACACGACGCCACACCCACATATCAACTTCTTTTTGTCCGCCCTTTTTAGTACCCAACTTTATGAACCGTGTAGTGCCACGCACAAGAATAGCGATTTGACGAATAACGATTTCACTTTACTTTGGAATGGCATTAATAGGAAAAATTGCAACTATGTTCAAATGTCTTCAACTATGTGAAGATCTAAAAAAGCCCGACATTATGACGAAACGTCGCCATATTGGGAATATTTGGTGCTGCGTTCGTCGTTAAACACATCAAAGACTTGTCACGTATCGCCTATGTATTCAACGATCAATAATTATATGTTTTGCTATTAAATATAATTATATATCGTTTTCAGAGGACAGCCTCAACTGTTCTACCAGACCAACAGAGCAGAGATGAGGCAGATGTTCCCGACACGATTCTCTGGCCGTGGATGGGACCGTCGTCTTGGTTACAACCCTACCATGGGCCAAATCACTGGATGATTAATGACAACTCCAACACGTCACGAGACTAAGACAAACAGCAACAATGGTTATTTCTATGCTACATACTTTCACTTAGCTTTGCAAGAAGGTTATATCAACAAAATAACATTACCATAGTGTAGTATAAGCATTTTAGCTTATTCTGAAGAGCTTTAGCTAATAAATATTGGCATTCCAAACTGGGACATATGAATAAACAATTATATAACATGATGAATCCAGTAAATATACTGCTTTGCCTTTTGCCAACACCATCGAAATATAAGATACACCTAACGATTCAGTGGTGTTGGTGTTGTTTTTGATGCATTAATTGACTAGTAAATAAGCATTTAGGCAACGTTACTCTCATAATCAGAATTCACATAGGATTTATAGCAGAGAACACTGCAATGCGCTTTTCTAAATAAACATGGTAATAATTGAGTTAATAAACACGTTCCATACACGAACGCGTGATTAAACGATTATATAACATGATGTATATGTTAAATATACACTACCGTCATAGTAGCAGCACGCTCCGTAGATAAAGTACGTATGATAATTACGATTTAACCATGGTGTTGATTTGATGCATTGGCACATTATCTTGACTGGGTAGCAATTATACACAATTATACGCATAATCATAATATTAATGTACGCATTTAGTTATAGAGATCATTACACTGTGTCTATCTAATTATACATGTTGTCACAGTTCGCTCAGCTGAATACATGAGCACCTGTCTATAAACAGAGGTGAATATGTGAACCAACTTTCTTCGCATAGTAATTGCCGGGTGGCTGAATGCTTCCTAAAGAAGTCGAGTTGGTGTTGGAATGAACAGGTCTGCCAGCGGGTGAAGTGTAAAACGTGTTAACCAGTCCCAAGGACTGTATACTGAACTGTATGATAAAGTACCCTTTCACACCTTTACACATATATAGTAATTGTTTTAATTACCAAGCTCCAAACTAGGTCACGTAACAAACATTATATATATTAAATACACTGCTTCGTCGTAGTACCAACACCGTCCGTTGATAGAACACATCTGACGATTATGTTCGAACTAGGGCGCTGTGTTTTATACAGATACATTAGTTGGGTGGGTAGCAATGTGCAGGTGTAATCAGTATATTATCGTACATATTTACTTTCAAGGAACACTGCACTGTGTACATCTATACGCACACGTGGTAATAATTGCTTTAATAGCGAGTTTCTAAACCAGGATACGTACGTAAAACGTACCTAAGGCTCTGCTACATATACTATGCCGTTGTAGCAGCAACACCAGCCGTCGATGTAATATATATAGCTTTGCATATCTAAACACGCATGGAAATAATTGCTTTGGTAACCACGTTCCAAATCAGAACAAGTGATAAACGATGAAATAACATGGTAGCTACATTAAACGTACTGTTTCGCCACAGTAACTATACCACCTGTTGATACAATACATATATCGATTCTATTCTAATTAGGGTGTTGTGTTTTATATAATAATAATAATACAGCATGTTTGAAAGCGCTAATTCACACTATATGGATCAATGCACTGTACATGGTATAACAAAACTATTCACATGGTATAAAATACTATTTAAATATAAACACACATGTGTAAACACTGAATAAATAAATAAAATTACTTTAAAAATAAATAAGTAAATAAAATTATTTAGAAAACCTTAAAACCTGGTGAGAATCCTAATGCAAAATTAATGTATATCACACATAGTCCATCCATAGTGTCCATCACATAATATTATCTTCATTGACATATATGACACATTAGTTGACTGGGCAGCAATTAGACAATGTTACTGCCATAATCAGAAGTCACATATGATTTTACATGCAAAGAACCGTGCATGTCTAAGTAAACATTTTAATAACTGCCCTAATAAGCACGATCCATACATGGACACGTGACTAAACGATTATTGAAAATGCTTTATGTTATTGTTTATTGTGTATGTACTTTCACTTTGTTGGTATTCTTCATTTCGAAATAAAATAATTGATTCTGATAATATAGCATGATATATTTGTCATACAGACTGTATACTACTAATATACTGTGTCGTCATAGTAGAAACACGATCCGCGGAGAGAATACATATGTCGATTCTGTTCTAACATTGATGGACTCTCGATAAGCCAATGGCTTCCTTGTCCACTTGCCATCTGGGCCTTTGGCTTGGATAGCAAATCTTGTTAAATCTTGTTAAATCTTGTTAACTAGAGTGTTGTATTTTATGTAGTGACACATGATAGTTGAGGTGGTAGAAATTAGGCATAGTCGTAATTAACATACACATGTATTATTGCAAAGAGCATTGGGCAGTGTACATTCATATAAACAATGTATTAATTGCAATAAAATGTTACTCCCTTTAGATGTGTTATTGGGTTATTAATTTATTATTCACTTTTTACTTACGTATGCCAGCGTACACTTACGCATGCCAGCGCACATGTACGTAGGCGAAATTGCACTTACAAAATAAAAAATTGCAAAAGTCAGAAACAGCGGCCCAAAAAATGTATATGTGCGTGTGTGGGGGGTGCGTGCGTGCGTGCGTGCGTGCGTGCGTGCGTGCGTGTGTGTTTGAACTTTTTAATCTCAGCCAAACCTTAAACAAAAGTTCTGACCCCAAACAAATGTTTCGACGAAGCGTATCCCTTTTATCTCAACGGGCGGTGTGAACGCACCTAACCAACCCCCCCCCCCGCGACAACCTACAGGCCTGAACATTATGAGTACCAGTTTTTCTTTATTAAATTTCAGCATGTTGTTGGCGAGCCATGTTGTTATTGCTGTTCTTGAAGAAGACGTAGCGTAGAAATGTGCACTGTATCGTCTAATGGCTTTGTGCGTGGAATATATGAATTTGGGCCCTAGTACCGAACCCTGAAATATATTGGAGCTTCAGACAATTTGCCATCAATGATGACATCGCTTGTACAGGTATACAGTTGGTGTATTATGTTCAAACGACACGTTTCGACGTATAATAAACTATTATCCGAAATTTCAAAAGTTAAATGTATTTAGTGTGACATGTAATGCATAATAAATTGAACATAAATACCATGTATGTTAATTGAACACATCACACAACATATTTGTAATAACAAAACACCATGAATTACATTTTCGGAAAAGGAAACAACGATATTATATATTTTAAAAATGTTCAAGTGTTTAGCATTTATAAAATTATATAAGTGGCTTATATATGTGAATCTCTTTGTTAAAAAGCTACTCTTAAATTACAGCGAAGTCAGACCCTCTGAACCGATTAGGAGGGAGGGCGACAGGGAGGGAGGATGGGAGGGAGGGATTGAGGGGAGCGAGGGAGGGACGGAGGGAGGTAGAGAGGGTGGGAGGGAAACATACAGACACGGTGTTGGAGAGGGATGGAGAGAGATATACAGAAGGCAGTCTGACAGACGAACATACTTACAGACAGACAGACAGATAGAGACAGAGAGAGGAAGAGGTTTTCTTGCATTTTTTTTGTTCCAATGAAAAATAATTATTGTGCGCGCCTAGCTCCCGTTTTACCCATCCTAGTTCGTTGTATTCGTCTGTGGGCACTGCTCTGTACATCCCAGTCTGTTGTATTCGTCTGTGGGCACTGCTCTGTACATCCCAGTCTGTTGTATTCGTCTGTGGGCACTGCTCTGTACATCCTAGTCCGTTGTATTCGTCTGTGGGCACTGCTCTGTACATCCCAGTCCGTTGTATTCGTATGTGGGCACTGCTCTGTACTCGCCATGAAGGGTTGATATTATGTGGTTTTATATGCTTTCGTCAACCATTACAGAACCGGAGGTTCATTGGATCCCCGTAGCCAAACAACCTTTGGGCCAAACATCGAAGTTAAGTCTAGACACATGATTCCTCTTTATAAGATCAATTTTTTCATAAATACGACTATCTTTTCTGTGAGTCCTCGGTGCAGCCAGCCAGTGGGTTCTTGTTTTCTGTCCCCACATGAGACCTTCCACTCAGTTGAATGAAGCCTATATGTGGTCGTCTGTAGTTAAAACTCCCTCATCAACTGATTTTGCCTATCGCAAATCCGGTTCATTGATGTCCAAATGTGTAGCGCGTGAATAGTCTATGTAACATCTGGAGTGAATTCAGTAATAAAATCAAATCATTACAAGAATATTGAATTTAGTTGTTACATCTGGTAATGCTTAAATTAGTGGATATCCACAATGATAAACACTGCGCGGGTCAATGCCGACTATATGCGTGAATTCCGTCCTTTCACCTACCACATATTTTTTTAGTAAACATTGTTTAAACTAGAAGCGCAGGGGGATTACTTAAGAGGTACCTCAAGCAGAACAAGAGGCAACAAGTACAGACAAACCAATAACAAAATATTAGGAAAACATATCTGAAGATATAACAGGTTATAAATGCGTGTTTTTAAATGCAAGTAGCATAGTAAATAAGAAAAAAGAATTAAATAGCATGCTAGAAGATAGTGACTCTCACATAATTGGTATAACCGAATTATGGGCAACATAGACATAACAGATTCTGAATTAGGACTGACAGGATACGTAATGTTTAGGAGAGATCGAATAGGAAGAAGAGGAGTTATTTTTATTTTATGTTAAAACTATATTCAGGCTTATGAAATAAAATTAGAAAGGGAATCAGATTTCGATAAAGCTGTTTGGTACAAATTTGTTTCAGGAAATTTTAAATTAACTATTCCATTAGTTTACCGAAGTACAAACATAAATGAAGAGGATAACGCAAAAATACAAAAATGCTAGAAAGGAAGTTAGCAAAGGGGAATGTATCATAATGAGATATTGTAAAATGGGATACATACAATGGAAATCTCTAGAGAGTACAGGGCGTAGGAACCAACAATTTATATTTTTAATTCACGATAGCATCCTTATTACAAACATATCCATTCCACCAACCGTCTGCCTCACCGTACTCTAGAACCACCAGGTTGTCTGCGTATAGCAACTTGCGGAGAATATCCTTCGTTCTCGTTTTCCTGCTGATCACTTATACTACTGCTACGGACAAGAGTGTGCTTAGTTCACTCGGGGCCATGACCGTGTAGTGTGTCCTTGGTGGTAAACCTCTGTATCATGTACTCGAGGTCATGACCGTGTGGTGTCCTTGGTGGTAAACCTCTGTGTCATGTACTCGGGGCCATGACAGTATAGTGTGTTCCTGGTGGTAAACATATGTGTCATTTACTCGAGGTCATGACCGTGTGGTGTGTCCTTAGTGGTAAACATATGTGTCATGTACTCAAGATCATGACCGTGTGGTGTGTCCTTGGTGGTAAACATCTGTGTCATGTACTCGAGGTTATGACCGTGTGGTGTGTCATTGGGGGCAACCATCTGTGTCATGTACTCGGGGCCATGATCGTGTGGTGTGTCCCTGGTGACAAACGTCTATGTCATGTAATCGGGGCCATGACTATGTGGTGTGTTCCTGGGGGCAAACATCTGTGTCATGTACTCGGGGCCACGATTCTGTGATGTGTCCCTGGTGACAAACGTATGTGTCATGTACTCTGGGCCATGACCGTGTGGTGTGTACATGGTGACAAACATATGTGTCAATTACTCGGGGCCACGATCGTGTGGTGTGTCCCTCGTGACAAACATATGTGTCATATACTCGAGGTTATGACCGTGTGTTGTGTCATTGGTGGTCCAAAGGATACAAACATTAGCGGTGTGACCAGTGAACAAACTTATAATATATTGAGTGATGTTCCTTCTAATAAGGAACTAATCAACACACATGTCGTCTCTGCTTCAGATTTTTTTCGTTCACGTTTTTTATTTGTACTGACGATATGCATTACCACCCGGGGGGTGTTATAACCCCCTTTTGAGAATGTTTTAACCGTAATTTTTTTCAGAACTCATCCCCGAAACACCCGATTGCGTAAGCTCGAACCCCTATTTACAAAACCCTGATGATTGGCCTGGTGTGTATAGACAATACAAAACAGACACAAACTTACTGGAGTGTTATACCAGCCGCCATAATAGGTCACTTCGTGCCACGTGGCGACGAACACCCAGGTAGCGGTAAACAGGGACAGTGCATCAAATGCTGACCTCACGTCGTCGGTTGCTCGTTGAAGCAAGTCAGCGTCTGTCGTTTCCCGATAGTACACCCGACCAGCATTAGCCTCCGTGTTAATATCCGTCCAAAGTGCCGCTATCATGCACATTTCTCCCTCCAGGGGAAAAGGGTCAGGTAAGTAGCTACTAACCTCTTTATTGAAAGAAATCGCCCCGTTTGTGTTCACCTGAAAAACTGGAAATACTTACGACATTGCATGAGAACAGAACTTATGGTCGTGAATGTATGTATACAATATAGCGAGTATTGTACGTGAGGTGGTTTAATTACATTGCTTAGTGAAGGCGGTGTCTGTATAATAAACTTATATTATATATTGATTATATGTATATATATATATATATATATATATATATATATATATATATATATATATATATATATATATATATATATATATATATATATATATATATATATATATATATATATATATATATATATAGTCACGAAAATGTGCGACTCGAGTCAGTATGTTGAATACTGAAGGAACTAGCTACTGAGCAGGCTCCCGTCGTAACATTTCTAGCCAGCAAATCCGGCAATTGATATGGCTCCCTTCTTATCATTTCCGGTAATTGATCTGGCTCCCTTCTTAACATTTCTAGTCAGCAAATCCGGCAATTGGTCTGGCTCTCTTCTTAACATTTCTATTCAGCAAATACGGCAATTGGTCTGGCTCTCTTCTTAACATTTCTGTTCAGCAAATACGGCAATTGGTCTGGCTCTCTTCTTAACATTTATAGTCAGAAAATCTCTGCCGACAGTCTGGACAGAATGGAGGGCACAATGGTTAGTAATTATAATTAATTATAATTAGTGTCAATAACACGCGTTTATGCGTAGGGTTGCCGGCAGGGACAAAAAGGGGCGAGATGCGGTCACTTCCTTGACAACCTTACGGGTTTCTTTCCTGTCTCACGTTTTGAATCTAAGACCAACTAAATTATTGCAGTTCCCAAAGTTCCCAAATTATCAAGTTTTTCAATAGACACGGACACGTCATACATGTTCCAGTTTGACTTGACTTAAGTTGTTTCAGTCATTGACATTATTGTTATTCACTGTGTTAGGCCATCGACATCAATAGCAACTGTCAAAGACAAACTCACAGAGTGTAAACATTCCAAGTAACAAATATGCAGTCAGTTTAAAGACGGCAGCAGGCATTTAGTTTAGGCCCAAACATTTAGTTTAGGCCCAAACATTTAGTTTAGGCCCAAACATTTAGTTTAGGCCCAAACATTTAGTTTAGGCCCAAACATTTAGTTTAGGCCCAAACATTTAGTTTAGGCCCAAACAAGTAATTAGTATTACTAGTTCAAGTAAATGATAAACAGTCAAATGATAAACAGTCAAATGATAAACAGTCAAATGATAAACAGTCAAATGCAGTAAACAGTGACGGAGATTGATAATAATAGTACAGTAAAATGTTATTGTTAAAAGCTCAGTCTGGCGCGTCAGTGTCTGTCCTCAGGCTAGGCGCGTCAGTGTCTGTCCTCAGGCTGGGCGCGTCAGTGTCTGTCCTCAGGCTAGGCGCGTCAGTGTCTGTCCTCAGGCTGGGCGCGTCAGTGTCTGTCCTCAGGCTGGTCGCGTCAGGTCTGTCCTCAGGCTGGGCGCGTCAGTGTCTGTCCTCAGGCTGGGCGCGTCAGTGTCTGTCCTCAGGCTGGGCGCGTCAGTGTCTGTCCTCAGGCTGGGCGCGTCAGTGTCTGTCCTCAGGCTGGTCGCGTCAGTGTCTGTCCTCAGGCTGGTCGCGTCAGTGTCTGTCCTCAGTAAAAAGGACAGACTCACACTTATTTAAAAATAATGGGCATATTGCTTTAGCTAACTGGCGTGGTACGGCCCCACTGGCATGGTACGGCCACACTGGCATGGTACGGTTCCACTGGCATGGTATGGCCCACTGGCATGGTATGGCCCCACTGGCATGGTACGGCCCCACTGGCGTGGTACGGACCCACTGGCATGGTACGGCCCCCACTGGTATGGTACGGCCCCACTGGCATGGTACGGCCCCCACTGGCATGATGACGCCCCACTGGCATGGTATGCCCCCCACGGGCATTCCTAACTGTTTCGGGTTAAAATATTATTTGACAAACATACACAAATCAAACATAATTGAAGCATGTGAACGTAACATTTAAACTCGATGAGGATATTACTTATTGTAAGTATGCCCATACACAATCAGATTTGCATTGCAAACAACCCAACTATTACACTTTATCACGGGGACACTTTCAAATCCTTAACATCTGTAAGTGTACAGCAAATTTTTACCAGACCAGGTGCAACTTGATTTACTGCCATTATTTTGAAAAGGTCCAGTCCTCTAGACAAACCCACACATTGTGCTTGTAGGAATGCTAAGATAGTTATTTTTGTTCATTCTGGTCTGACTTATCAGCTGTGTGAAGCCAGGAATTACCACATTGTTCCTGGAAGTCATGAAAACCTAAATTGCTTGGAAGAGTGCTGTGATTTGTTGGTATGATATGTAATCATTACTATGACATATTCATGTATTATTAGCTAAATTACTCTGTAAATGTATTATTACTATTATTATACTGCAATTATTATTCAAGGTGTCTCTCGTGGTAGCGGCATTTAAATGCCTTAACGGGAGTCTCCTGACCTATTGTATATACTAAATTATAATATTTACTTGTAATTATTGGTCTAATAAATTTAATTTCATATTGTACAGAGAAGCTTAGCGACGAAAAGATCGTCATTTTCACGATTAAGAGTGATACATCGATGAGACAACCCGTGTTTGGTAGTCAGCGCAGGAATGTGCATGTTTTTTTTTCAGCGGGGTTTATGTTCGAATGGGGGGCTTATTTCAGTATTTTACCGTATTCAGCACACACAGAATGAATCATTATTCGTGTCAAACAACCGTAACGGATCAAAACAACCATTCAACGCTACAGCGACGATTTTTTTTATCGCTTTCAGATGAATAGCAAACTGGACGGCAGCGAAGGCGGGGGTGGGGGCAGCGACCGGGGTGGGGGCAGCGACCGGGGGTGGGGGCAGCGACCGAGGTGGGGGCAGCGACCTGGCGAACCAGGACACACGTTTCAATGCCGTTAGCATTGACGGCGTTATCTGACTGTTAGTTGGCCAGAGTTGGTGGGTATGAACGGACCCAGCATCGGATAATTAAACGCGGTTTTATATGAGTGTGCAATGACACACCAAGCACCAAGTCTGCCATCTGTCACAATGCTTCGTGACACAGTACTTCAGCATTTAGCAAATATGACCCGCCACGTGAACGTATAGGGCCCCTACCAACTCTGGTCTTTATTGGGGGAAAATGAGCCCCGCGTTAACTTGTGGCGCACCCTGGAGTCTGTATTGGGAACGTGTGATAATTCGTTCTAACTTCCCTATATTTAGTAGAATATCAGTGTTTGTGAGCAAAGGAACAACAACAGTGAGAAAGTCCAAAAATAATAGGAATATTATTATTATTATTATTATTTATGACGTTGTGTCTCAATAAAATACTGAACTAGTTGGTAGTTGGCCAAGCTAAGTTGCACCCGATCTAGGAAAACAAGACTGGCTCAGAGACGACGTCGGCCTTACATTAGGATTATTTTTCAAACTAACACGTTCACGCCAATAAAGTAACACTGAACATGGTGATAACATCTATCCCTGTGGATATCGGAGTGAGTTCAAACGGTGCTGTTACGTTGAATAACAATACAAACGCGTATGTACTTACATAGAACGGTGCCAATTTCAGAAAACTTAAAACCCTGAAGACATGTATTAGTAAAGTGTGGCGACAAACGGTTTTAGGGTGACTTGGGTGTGCTGAATAGCAAAATCATGTTGGTAAACCCCAAAAACGCACAACAACAAAATGACGTCCCTTTTGTCCCCGAAATAGGCAAACACCCTTTAATTAGTATAATAATGATCATATAATAAATGTAATCATACTTTCTCATATGTTGACCATGTGGCCTCTAATTGTGGTATTTCATTCTTCATTATATGATTTGGTTACTCATTAAAATGACTGGTATGAAGGTTTTCCTATATAGACAACTCAATACTACTCTATGGGGTTCACAGTGGCACACTGCAAAATTAATAATTTGTCACCACTCTGGCATTACTTCTAGTCATTTTGAACCATTTGGCATTTCTCTGCGGGGGCATATATTGGGTGAATAGCCAATAACTTCCTCCACCTTTGACAAAATGACACTAGCAACTTTTAAGGATTTGGGAGTTTTTTTGCCAGGAAATCAATACTTGCACCCAGAGGGTGGTCCAAAATGGATACGGTGACAAGTATCGAGTCATCTATCTGAATTCCGAGTCAAGTCACAAGTCAGCCCCTGTGACTTGAGTCATCAAGCCTGGTGTTAGCCTGCACCGATTAGATGTGCGTTCACGTGCCCGTACGTACGCCGAACTAACCGGGCAGGACAGTGTGTAGTACGTGCGCCCTGCATAATATGTTTGACTTAATCGAAACACAACATCTATATATACAAGTATACAAAACGAGCAGATGACGTACCTCCCGCAAATCGTCCCTCGTCAGTACCTGTCTACGTGGCTCGCAGCCAACGACCCCAGAGCTTAGGATAACAGTTCGTCTATTACAGCCACTCGCTATTCAGGAATATATTCATACAGTATACAAAACGACCAGATTACGTCCCTCCCGCAAATCGCGCCCGCGCGTGTGTTTGTGCGTGTATGTTTACGTTGGAATTTCACATTAACTGTTTACAAATGCCGCACAAATAAACCATGTTTGCCTGTTTTTAGAGTTAATATATAATTTTCGAGAGTTAAGTGTGGTTTAAATAAACTTTCATGTATTTTCTTGAATGTATGAAAATGCATAAATAATACTGTTATAATAATATCAATTTAGCAAAGTTGTGTTCTTGATAAAAACGTAACCTATATTTGCAGCTTCGTGTACTTACATAAAGAGAATCGTACGGTGCCCCAAAGAACGGAAACGGTGGCGATACAGGAACCTCTCCCGAACTGCCGTCGTCTTCTACTGGAACCGTACTGTCCCCTGCCCCTGGACCGTACGGGTACAGATGGGCCGGCTCTGTGAAGACTTGGCCAGATACAGCGGCAGACAGCAAGACAGCGAACGCCATTAAAGCCCAGCTGGGGCCAGGCAGAAACATGTCTGAACTGACCGGTGTCTACGTCCTCTTTGACCACATATACCTCTTTGTTTGTATTACGAAGCACTACATTCGAGGTCAGTCCGGGTGACGCTGGTCCGGTTTACTGGTCACCAATGAGTTGCTTATCCGTCTTTGGGATTGTTGTTACAATTGTGCAAGTGAGTTATTCACATTTGATTGTATGCCGATCTGCGATACACCATATGTCTCATTCGTCTTCCTTTCTAACACTAGACCCTTTTTAGTCTGTTTGTGGCGTGAACTGATTTCTGCCGCCAACCAATAGGGCAAGGGTACTAAACATAATTAAGTACGTACATTCGACCGAGCGTAAAAAGAATGGTGGTGGGCGGGTTTAAAACATTCTGCAGTGCGTTTTCACCTGATTGTAGATTAATCTGTCATACACCATCTGTCTTATTTGTCTTCCCTTCTAGTACTCGGCATATATTATTTTTTCCGAAGATCGGTGGCGTAGATTAATTATGTGCGTTTGCGTGTGTGCGTGCGTGCGTGCGTGCGTGTGTGTGCGTGAGCGTGAGCGTGTGCGTAAGCGTGAGCGTGTGCGTGTGTGTGTGCATATGCCTGTTCGTGCGCATGCGTGTGTATATGTTTGTCAACTTATTTCTACAGGAACCCTGTTAGGGAATTTACGAATAGGTCTTTACGTACATTTGATCGAGCTGGTTTAAAACGTACTACACTGCGTATAATCCGGTGGCGAAATGCCGATAAGATCGTGAAAACTTGATTAAATCACCTCATTTTTTACACCTGTTGCATAAATTCTGAGCAACATTTCTGGAGTGGGTGCCTAGGCTGGGTCACCAATGTCAAGGACAGGTGAAGGTCAACGATCATAACGTGTAATTTTGTTGATGGCAACATTTCATGAATTTCATTTTCAAATTGAAAACCTTGAATACATGCCTTTTCTATGATCATGATATATTATGTACAACATCCAATATGGCAGCCAGTTTGTTTTTATGGCATTGCCGTAAAGGCAAACTGTTTTTTGTCTTCACAGTGGTGCGATTGACAATATTGACGACAATATATATTGGATTATTGCCCAGGCATCCTTCCACGGTACCACTCACTCACTCACTCACTCACTCACTCACTCACTCATTCAATCACTCAATAACTAAATCACCCACTATCATCACTATATGTAGTTTATTTATTCCATTTGTTTATTGTCAGTTTGAGAATGAGTGCTTTCTTATGCCCAATCTACACCATTCCTTCCCGTTACTTCGTCCTGTAGTTAATGAAACTTTCTTATTTACATCTGCATTTTCATACCCATTGTATATCTTAAAAATGTGTTGTATATCTTCGTAACTCACTTGTATATGTGGTTGTAAAACCACATTCTTTATATAAACTATGGGTGTACCTATGCGTGTACACTGTGTACGATTGCGTGTTTGAAGGCCCAGTATCTTAATTCTGACTTTTTGTCACGTCACTTTAATAATAGCTTCCCATATCGAACATGCACCCAGCATGAATAGAGTCGAACGGCGAACGTAAGAAAAGCCCACTAGCAGGGCAGTAGTGCGTCACGTAATTGGATAGTCACGCTTCTGAGTAACAAATGTAGCCAAAATTGTTGACCTTTAGAATCTGCATAGATCTAAGATCTTGTCTGTACTCGCAGTGTTGCCGTTACCCCATATAGACTGTTTTGTCTGTAGTAAGTTTGCGTAATCTACAGGTTGAGTCAGTGCATACATGTCAACCTATGACGATCAAAATGACTGAGATCATTAGCCAACCGCCGCCCCGTGCAGCCCAGCAGTCTCGCAGCTGGTCGCCACGAACACTCAAGACCGATCGCTCCACCCCTTCATATATAACCAAACAAAGAAAACAAAAGAAAGAAATATAAAATAAACTTAATATTTAGAGAAAATCAATCGTTTTGTTGAACGCCCATGCGCACTATTGTAGTCGATGGTGGCTGACTTAATTTTCCGTAATACTTCCTGCGAGGGTTCATATAGCTCTGCGAGTCTGAGCTGCAGTTCACCTTTACTGATAGTAGGGCAGTAATGTTCTTCTTGGCCAAATCTGAGCGGTGCTTAGTGTCAATATTGATTACCATCGAACATTCTAAGAGTCTGCGCTGCCGTAGGGCTATTCATTAGTTTTAAAAACGTGGCGAACAACTACAGTCCACTTTGCCATGACAACTCAGAAAGTATCGTAGCCCTGCTACCTCGGTGGTAGTGGCAAAGAAGTGCCTCTTGGCAGTCGTGATACTTAGATTTGTTTTATAACAATCTTGTTGACTTTGTAAAGGGTAGCCTTGTTGACATTGTAACGGGTAGCCTAGTTGACATAGTAACGGGTAGCCTAGTTGACATAGTAACGGGTAGCCTAGTTGACATAGTAACGGGTAGCCTAGTTGACATTGTAACGGGCAGCCATCACGTATATTGCATTGAAGAAGCAAAAAGACAGAAGAAGGAGGCACTGGAGAGTGAGGAAGAGGCGACTGGTGAAGAAAACACAAGGCTGAAGCATAAGTACCGGGGTCAAGTAAATGCAGCGAAAAGGCTGTTGGAAAATCGCGGGGCGCGCTGGCGTTGTGGTCAGAACATCGGACTCTCTATCGAGAGATCCCGTTTCGAATCCTCTTGCTGCCGTTTCGAAACTAGGGCAATTTCGTTTACCCCTCATTGCTTCAGTCAGCTGTACACACGAATAACTGGCTATCCACAGAGGTGGGTATCTGAACGAATAGTTTTCGCTCAGAAAATTGCATCAAGGCTGAATGCTTCCCAGAGAAGTCGAGTTGGTGATGGAATGAACAGGTCTGCCAGGGCGTGAAGTGTAAAGCACTTTGACCAGTCCCAAGGAATTGATACCAGAACTGTAGCATTGTTCTCTCTTATTTCTACCTGGTCTGTCTGTTTGCTTTCTAGAATGTTGTCTTTGCATTCTATTGACAGAATCCTCAGAAACCGCTCTCTCTCTATCTCTTCTGCCTGTTTCACTGATGAACGTATATTTACACGTAGGAGGTAGCATCTTCCTAGATTAATTACAGTTGGATTTCTAGTGTCATTCACCCTGTTATTGCTAAGTTTCACCCGATCTGGGAAACAAGACTGGTTCGGAGAAGTCGTCGGCTTTCCATCGGAACTCTTTAAAACTAACCCGTCCACGCCAATGAATCATCACTGAACGTGGTGAAAAAAATATATCCTTGTGTATGGCTGAGGTTAATATCAGTGAGTTCAAACGGTGCTGTTATGTTGTGTTATACTGAATAACAAAAACAAACGATAATGTGTTTACATAGAACGGTGACAGTTTCAGAAAAGTTAAAACTGTGTAGGCATTTCTTAGTAAAGTGTGCCGACAAACGGTTAAGGTGTCTCGGGTGTGCTGAATCCCAAAAGTACGTACGTCAGCCGTCCGTCAGTCAGTCCATCCGTCAAATGCGACAATAGCCATGCATAGCAACGCATTTGGTCTGGGTGTTTACGCAATGCAGGTGTAATAAGAATGTGTTTGTGTGTGTGTGTGTGTGTGTGTGTGTGTGTGCGTGCGTGCGTGCGTGCGTGCGTGCGTGCGTGTGTGTGTGTGTGTGTGTGTGTGCGTGTGGTGTGTGGTTGTGTGAGCGTGTGTACGCGTGTGTGCGTTTATCATGGTGTGCGAACGTGCTCGCATGGATGCGTGTCCATGTCCATTTACTCCTTGTATGTGTGCGTGCGCATAACATGATTAATCGGCTACTCGACTAAAACCTTAACAAATATATTCGTCTCCAACTCTCGAAACAGCGAAATGACTCGAAATTGCTACACTTATACTGTCAGTTGACTGAAGTCTCTGCAGGTGTTTATATGGAATCGACTCGATTGTAATCCAGCTTATGCAAACTGCAGACATTTCTGCTTCGAATCGACCGAGGTGTCAACCAATATCAACTAAACCCAAAATCCGTATTTGACTCAACGTCACTAGAATATCAACCAGATAATAATTTTATTTGAATAGATTCTCAACCTAACTATTTCGAACTAAGCCGTATCATTTAGAGGTTATTCGAGTGTTGATGCCCAAAAAGGGAGGCCGTTGACTACAACCGGCGCAAAATATGCGTAAAGCTTATTGGAACCATGTTGTCTTAAAGATGAGCAGATTATCTCAGGTTATTTTTCTACAGCTACAGCAATCTCGTTTATATAAAACCGCGTTTAATAGACCGATAATGGTTTCATTCACCACGAACAGTGTCAGTGTCATCTATATAACGTAATGACAACGATAATGATGATGATCTAGGTGCGTGCGAGCGTACGTGTGCGTGTGTATTTGTGTGTGCGTGCTTACGTTGGATTTTGGATTTTCATACTACCATTTTACGTTTGATAGATAAGTGTTGGCTTAAATGAACTCTTGACATTTTGTAATGTATATAAATGCTTTTATATATATATATATATATATATATATATATATGCTTTTATATATATATATATATATATATATATATATATATATGCTTTTATATATATATATATATATATATATATATATATATATATATATATACATATACATATATATATACATATACATATATATATATATATATATATATGTATATATATATATATATATATATATATATATATATATATATATATATATCTATATATATATACATATATATATATATATATATATATATATATATATATATACATATACATACATATATATATATATATATATATATATATATATATATATATATATATATATATATATATATATATATATATATATATATATATATATATATATATATATATATATATATATATATATATATATAGATACAGCGGCAGCCAGCAAGACGGCGAGTGCCAGTAAAGCCCGACTGGAGCCAGGCAAAAACATGTTCGATCTGATCGATGTCTATGTCGTCATTGACCACATATACCTGTTTGTATGTATTACGAAGCACTAGGGCGAGGTCAGGTCTGGTTACGCTGGTCCGGTTTACTGGGCTCCATTGCTTTGCTTATCCATTGCTGGGATCGTTGCTACAATTGTGCTGGTGAGTAACTGACACTTAATTATATGCCGATCTGTCACACACCTTATGTCTCATCCGTCTTCCTTTCTAGCACTCGACCCTTTCTAGTCGGTGTGTGGCGTGAACAGGTTATTTTCTGATTTCTGCCTCCCCCTCAGTAGGGCAAGGATATTAAGAATAGTTCATTACGTACATTCGACCGACCGTGACAAGAATGATGGTGGGCGGGTTTAAAACATGCTGCAGTGCGTTTATGATTGTAGAATGTCTGTCATCTGTCATACACAATCTGTCTGATTATCCTTCCCTTCTAGCTATCGGCATGTTCTATTATGTCAGAAGATCGCCGACGTAGATATATATATATATATATATATATATATATATATATATATATATATATATATATATATATATATATATATATATATATATATATATCTTCACTGTGGGTACGCTTGACAATATTGACGACAGTAGTTGATGAATTCACTATGGACCGGCAAGGGGCAGGGCAAAAGGGCAGGGCCTTCCGGCCAAACGTGTCATATCTAAATTCAGCGACCATCGTATCGTATCCTCGTATCGTAAGAAAGAAAAGAACAAACAACATGTTTAAAAATATCTAGAGTATACATTTGTTATATTTGCCGCATGCTGGTCTTTGAATGAAGACTATGTAAGCGAGCCGTATATATATATATATATATATATATATATATATATATAAATATATATATATATAGATAGATAGATAGATAGATAGATAGATAGATAGATAGATAGATAGATAGATAGATAGATAGATAGATAGATAGATAGATAGATAGATATATAGATAGATAGATAGATAGATAGATAGATAGATAGATAGATAGATAGATAGATAGATAGATAGATAGATAGATAGATAGATAGATAGATAGATAGATAGATAGATAGATAGATAGATAGATAGAGGGGTAAGTAAGCGGGACATTGTCTCGCCTAAATTGTTTAATGCTGCCTTAGAAAGAATTTTCAGGAGGTTAGACTGGGATAGAAAGGGAATCAACACAAACAGCGCTCTTCTGAGCCATCTGCTCTTTGCTGATGATATTTTTCTTATCACAAACAATGCAGAAGAACTAGAGGAAATGTTAAATTAGCTCAACAAAAAAGTAACAATATTGGGTTAAGAATCAACATTAAAAAGACAAAAGTCATATTATAGAAAAATATATGTATATATAGGACAATTTGTAAAGACGGATTATAACCATTTAGAAGAAGTTAAAAGGAGAACCCAAACTGGGTGGAGTGCCTTCGGAAAATGTAATAATATTATGAAGAGTAAAATGCCAATATGTTTGAAACGTAGAGTCTTTGACCAATGTACATTACCATCTATGACATATGGTGTGAGACTTAGGCAATGACAAAACAAATTAACAACAACTTAGAACAACAAAAAGAAACATGGAAATACGTATGCTAGGGATTACAAAGAGAGATAGAAAAACTAGCAAATGGATCAGAGAACAAACTAATATCCCGGATATCATAAAACAAGTTAAAATCGAGAAATGGAGATGGACACCTTGGAGAATGGAGACCAATGACAGGTTCACGAACTCATGGACGACACTAGCTCTGCAGTGGGCTGACAATGGCTGAGCTTATGACGATGATGACGCGCACTACATAACCCCCGCTCTCCGAGAGAGAGAGACATATGATAAACATAGCTGCGTAAGGCGATACTAACTGCCGGATTGTGGTGATGGACGTTGATATTCGTTAAATGCGCGTGATAAATAACACGGCTTTATGTAGCGATATCAGCGTTTCAGTTAAAGCGCAACAACCGACACCGAGAGACAGATTATAACAGAGCTGGATTGTGCGCGTACGTACGATAGACAAGATATATGTGGCTGCCTGAGATGAAAATGTGTGGGCATACCCAAACAAGTTTTAGGCGGTTAAAAGTCATCTTTGTCCACACCTCACTAATTTCGTCTTTCTAATTCCCGAGTTTTGGACAGTGTGTGTGTGCTGGTGGACTTCCAACCAACTACTGTCGATGGTGACTCTATAAGTGCGCTATGTTTTCGTAAAACGGCTCTGTTACAACTTGCCCCCTGTATACAACTAGCCCCGGTCTCCCCTACTGTTCATATATCATTACTAACCAAGACTGAAACACGCGTGATGTTAACGTAACGACCCCAAATGAATTGCAGACGAGAGGCGGCTACTTGCGCCTTGGGCTACTACTCAAGAGCCGTGAAAGTCAATTAACCGGTATTTCGGTTACGGGGGCCTTATAACGGGAGGCGGGGGGGGATAAAACCAGTATATTTGAGGATTACGGTTGGGGCTGTTACCCCAGCGAAACATTTTTTGAACCCAAACAACAAATATCTCCCATATGTAGCAAGTGCACTATCCTGGAAACGTTTGATCGCACAGGCCTACGACCTTTCAGTGATAAACGTTTTGTCTGACAGCTAACGATGATGCCGTTTCATATGTCTTGTCGTTGATGTTATTGTAGCTGTGCATGATTAGTCGAAATGTATGCGTTTATACAACCAGACATCAGCCATCACTAATTAGCCAACATTAACACAGATGAAAGAACACATTTATACACTGGCGTTGTCTACTATTGTTGCGTGTTGGGACTTGTACAAAGAAATGTTGTATTGATGCTGGCGGGAATAATACGTTTATTGTGTAACGCTCATAACGTATATAATTAAGGGGACGTCTGGCCTACATCTCGCGGTCTCCGCACCTGCCTTTCAAACAACAGTTGCACCGAACATAGCGTGGTGAAATCTCATTGCAAAGGTCCGACATTTTAGACGTTTCAGCTCTCCTGGCCTAACACTGTTACTTGTGGCAAATAAAATCATTGACATTGGTTAACTTGCATATGACATATATGTGTGGCAATGTCCCTCGTTTGTATTTTAGAAATATCCTTTTCTGAGGAACACGTGCAGGAGTGCGTCACCTCGCGGTGTCATGAAAACTAATTCTGACTTGTTGAAATAAAATCCGACCACAATAAAGGGGGGTTACCGGACACCCCTGGATCCGCCCGTCAAGAGTGTAATATTTATATAGTGGGGTTCATTATTACCTAGTTAAAGATGACCGGGGAGGGGTAATTATTATCTAGAAAATACCGAACGGAAGGTTCATATGGGGGTTCTTATAAGATGTGACAACGGCACTCTTTTTATTTCCATCAACTGTACGTAATGAACTATTTATTAAAAGTCAGAAACCACTGATTAACGCTTCGTTTCAAATATCACGTCACACCAAAAGTGTCAAAGTCAAGTAACAAGGTAGTGATGGAATCAAGCATGTCAACGCTTCACGCACCTACGCTCCCACACACACACACTCACTCACTCACTCACTCACTCACTCACTCATTCATTCATTCACTCACTCTCGCACTCACTCACTCAATCACTCACTCACTCCTTCACTCATTCTCTCCTTCACTCACTCCCTCACTCCCTCACGTACTCCCTCACTCACTCACTCACTCACTCACTCACTCACTCACTCACTCCATCAATCACTCACTCACTCATTCACCCACCCACCCACCCATCCACCTACCCACCCAGTCACTCAATCACTCACTCACTCACCCACCCACCCACCCACCCACCCACCCACCCACCAACCCACCAACCCACCAACCGAATCGAAATATCGGTAAACCGTCTCCCGGATAGACAGCTTACAGCTAATAAGCAGCCCAAAGGCGCAAGTAGTCGTTTATCTTCTTTGAAGTAACTTCACTAGCTTCACCCATGTCTGATTTGAGCTTAGTACTTTGTAAATGTGCAAGGTAATGCAATAATTGGATCGAACAGCGTTAACTAATTTGCCCCGACATTCTATATTCGCCGACAACAATGTACACAGAGCGACAGCTTATTGAACTGCCGCAACTTCACAACTAAGAATTACACTTTGTAAATGTGCAACGTGATGCACTAATTGGATCGAACAGCTTGAACTAATTTGCCCCGACATTCTATATTCGCCGACAACAATGTACACAGAGCGACAGCTTATTGAACCGCCGCAACTTCACAACTAAGAATTACACTTTGTAAATGTGCAACGTGATGCACTAATTTGATCGAACAGCTTGAACTAATTTGTCCCGACATTCTATGTTCGCCGACAACAATGTACACAGAGCGACAGCTTATTGAACCGCCGCAACTTCACAACTAAGAATTATACTTTGTAAATGTACAACGTGATGCAATAATTCGATCGAACAGCTGGAACTAATTTGTCCCGACATTCTATGTTCGCCGACAACAATGTACACAGAGCGACAGCTTATTGAACCGCCGCAACTTAAAAACTAAGAATTACACTTTGTAAATGTGCAACGTGATGCAATAATTGGATCGAACAGCTGGAACTAATTTACCCCGACATTCTATGTTCGCCAGCAACAATGTACACAGAGCGACAGCTTATTGAACCGCCGCAACTTCACAACTAAGAATTATACTTTGTAAATGTACAACGTGATGCAATAATTCGATCGAACAGCTGGAACTAATTTGTCCCGACATTCTATGTTCGCCGACAACAATGTACACAGAGCGACAGCTTATTGAACCGCCGCAACTTCACAACTAAGAATTATACTTTGTAAATGTGCAACGTGATGCAATAATTCGATCGAACAGCTGGAACTAGTTTGTCCCGACATTCTATGTTCGCCAGCAACAATGTACACAGAGCGACAGCTTATTGAACCGCCGCAACTTCACAACTAAGAGTTATACTTTGTAAATGTACAACGTGATGCAATAATTGGATCGAACAGCTTGAACTAATTTACCCCGACATTCTATGTTCGCCAGCAACAATGTACACAGAGCGACAGCTTATTGAACCGCCGCAACTTCACAACTAAGAATTATACTTTGTAAATGTACAACGTGATGCAATAATTCGATCGAACAGCTGGAACTAATTTGTCCCGACATTCTATGTTCGACAGCAACAATGTACACAGAGCGACAGCTTATTGGACCGCCGCAACTTCACAACTAAGAATTACACTTTGTAAATGTGCAACGTGATGCACTAATTGGATCGAACAGCTTGAACTAATTTGTCCCGACATTCTATGTTCGCCGACAACAATGTACACAGAGCGACAGCTTATTGAACCACCGCAACTTCACAACTAAGAATTACACTTTGTAAATGTGAAACGTGATGCACTAATTGGATCGAACAGCTTGAACTAATTTGCCCCGACATTCTATGTTCGCCGGCAACAATGTACACAGAGCGACAGCTTATTGAACCGCCGCAACCTCACAACTAAGAATTACACTTTGTAAATGTGCAACGTGATGCAATAATTGGATCGAACAGCTTGAACTAATTTGCCCCGACATTCTATGTTCGCCAGCAACAATGTACCCAGAGCGACAGCTTATTGAACCGCCGCAACTTCACAACTAAGAATTACACTTTGTAAATGTGCAACGTGATGCACTAATTGGATCGAACAGCTTGAACTAATTTGCCCCGACATTCTATGTTCGCCAGCAACAACGCACCCAGAGCAAGTTTGTTGAACCGCAGCAGCTTCACGACGTCTTGATCACTATTAACCACACAAACACAACAATGCCGTCTGTGTCTAGAGTCTTGTAATTGAGTGTTTGTTTTGTAACAGCCCACCCTAATGAATAATTGGGTGCAACAAAATAAAACAGTAACATACTTGTGATTTTGAAGGCTAATTCCATTCGACAACAAAGAAAAAACATTCGATTACATAAACTGTGATAGGAATTATGGGGCCTGTTTTGTGTCCACACTCCCTAGTCAGAGTGGGCCTTACCAATACCTGTTTGTTTCATGTGGGTCTGCATTGTATGTTCTGAATAAGGAGTACGTGGGCGCATGCTGCCATCAAACATACTGTTCCTATGAATGTCTGATACTGTAAAATATGTTTTCCATGAACAGTTACTGTAAGGTATCATGTTTCTGTGAATGGATATAATCATAGGTTTTTTTTAAGAATGCACGTTACTGTAAAATATCATGTTTTGTTAGTGCCTGCAAATGTCATATACCTGCTAGTTCTGATTACTGTAAAATATCATGTTAACATTTCCACCACCCAAGAGTAGCAATTATTAAGAAACAAATTACCAATGCCTGCCACCGAGAGAGAAACAATAGCTGAAAGATTTGACCATTACAAGTGAACAGCAATGTCCTTCACCAAGAGAGAAACAATAGCTGAAAGACTTGACCACTACAAGTGCCCAACAATGGCCACCACCAGCAGAGAAACAATAGCTGAAATACTTGACCACCACAACTAAACAACAATGTCCACCACCAACAGAGAAACAATAGCTGAAATACTTGACCACCACAAGCGAACTACAATGTCCACCACCAGCAGAGAAACAACAGCTGAAAGACTTGACCACCACAGGTGAACAACAATGTCCACCACCACGACTACAATGTCCACCACCAGCAGAGAAACAACGGCTGAAAGATTTGACCACAACAAGCGAATGACAATGGCCACCACCAACACATAAGCAATAGCTGAAAGACTTGACCACCACAAGTGAACAACAATGTCCACCACCAGCAGAGAAACAACAGCTGAAAGATTTGACCACCACAAGCGAATGCCAATGGCCACCACCAACACAGAAGCAATAGCCAGGAACCTTGACCACAGGACTGAATATAAATGGCTTGCTAAATCTCAACCCTGATAAGGAGTGCAAACACACAATGCACCAAACAACGTACACTTTGTAAATGTGCAATGTGATGCAATAATTGGATCGAACAGCGTGAACTAATTTGCCCCGACATTCTATGTTCGCCGACAACAATGTACCCAGAGCGACAGCTTGTTGAACCGCCGCAACTTCAAAACAAAGAATTACCCTTTGTAAATGTGCAACGTGATGCAATAATTGGATCGAATAGCGTGAACTAATTTGCCTCGACATTCTATGTTCGCCGGCCACAACGCACCCAGAGCAAGACAGCTTGTTAAACCGCCGCAGCTTCACGTCGTCTTGATCACTATTAGCCGCACAAACACAACAATGACGTCTGTGTCTAGAGTCCTGTTAGCCAAGTATTATTGTGTACTTTCTAATAACACGCAATTATCCATTACAAACCTCAGCTTCACGGCATATTGATCGCTTTAATAACTACACAAACACAACACTCCTATAATTGAGCGTTTGTTTTGTAACAGCCCACGCTAATGGATAATTGGGTGCAACAAAATAAAACAGTAGCACAGTAAGTTTGAGCTTCTCAAACATAAAAGTGAATTGAAGTACATCAAACCCAACACTA
Organism: Lamellibrachia columna; assembly: GCA_963662155.1. Taxonomy (NCBI): domain Eukaryota; kingdom Metazoa; phylum Annelida; class Polychaeta; order Sabellida; family Siboglinidae; genus Lamellibrachia; species Lamellibrachia columna. Next base: position 44,253,301 of record OY759269.1, on the reverse strand, counting down.
ACATTTCCCAACTAGATTAAATACATAGTAAATTATTGTGTATTTTCTCACGCAATTGCGATTTTGAAGGCTAATTCCATTCGACAACCAAGAGAAAACATTCCATTACATAAACTGTGATATGAATTACGGGGCCTGTCTTGTGTCCACACTCCCTATTCAGAGTGGGTCTTACCAATACATGTTTGTTTCCTGTGAGCCTGCATTGTATTTTCTGAATATGGAGTTCGTGGGCGCATGCTGCCAGCAAACATACTGTTTCTGTGAATGACTGCTACAGTAAAATATGTTTTCCGTGAACAGTTACTGTAAGATATCATGTTTCTGTGAAAGGGTACATCCATACATTGTTTTAAAAGAATGTGTATTACTGTAAAATATCATGTTTTTTAGTGCCTGCAAATGTCATATACCTATTAGTTCTGACTACTATAAATTATCATTGTAACATCTCCACTACCCAAGAGAAGCAATTATTGAGAAACTTGACCGCTAACAAATACCAATGTATGCCACCAGCCGAGAAATAATAGCTGAAAAATTTGGCCACCAGAGGCGAACAACAATGTCTACCACCACCAGAGAGACAATAGGTGAAATATTTGAACACCACAACCTAATGACAATGTCCACCATCAACAGAGAGACAATAGTTGAAACATTTGACCTCCACAAGCGAACGACAATGTCCACCACCAACACAGAAGCAATATCCAGGAACCTTGACCAAAGGAATAAATATAAATGACCACCTTTGCAGCTGATATATTTGAACATCATGAACAAACAGCTCTCTTCAGATTCCGCACCAACTGCATCCTGCTGATCTCTCACCTAGACTGCAACAGGGAGACAGTGAACCAACACTTGTACTGTACATAAGTACCGATGAAGTAATTACAGCACATTATCTACTGCAAGGTTCACACAAGGAACTAACTAGAATATTCCCTGACCTGTGTGAATCATGCACTGTCTGGTTGTATAATTACTAGCAGTGTAAAATACTGATACGGTGGGCAAATTGTTTCCTTCATGATAAGCCAATGGCTTCCTTGACACTTTACCAGCAACAGTTCTTAGATGACAATCTTGTTAATGAAATGTTGTAAAAAGAGGGTAATAATTGAATGGAACAAATTATCGACTGATTGTGATAATGCTAGCAGCGTGAATATGTTTAAAAATAAAACTGACAAATATCTCAGAAGGTCGGGCTATATACAGATGATTTTTTTTACATACAGAGGGATTTTTTGAGAAATACGGCTGAATTCAGTTTTTTAATACATAAAAAACTAACATTTACAAAAACCGCTAAGCCTACGCAGATATAACTAGGGACACCTAGCGGATAACGACTGATGTATATGTTGTAGTCTGAGAGTACTACATCGGAATGTTAATGTTATATTAATTATAAGGTTTCAACCCCAAACAACACGTCTGCTAATACTTTAAAAAATTACAGTTATTAATTTCCCATATCTGCTGCAGATAGACCTGTTTAGCAAGTAATTAAAACTTCAATCTAGTTGTGTACGTTCCAGTTTCATACGACACTTATAGCTAGGCTAAATATATATATATATAATTCAGTTCAGGGATGCTTTGAATGAAGTTATTTCAAAAAATTTATTTTAATGTGTTTGCAACTAAATAAATTGTTGACTTTAGCTGTATGCCTAGGGACATCAAAAGCAGAACAAACACTACAAAGCATTGATGCTGCACATGTTGCACGTCTGAAAAAGTTGTTTGTTACAGCTCGTGCTCTTGCAAAGAACAAGCAGCCGTATACGTAATTTACGTGGATGTGTGATATGCAAGAAATGGCAGGTCTTGATTTTGACCTTAGCTACAGATCTGACAAGAATTGCCATGCGTTTTGTCATTACATCGTATAGGTGGAGAGAAAGAACTTGATGCAGAAGTATGAAGAATCTAGCTTCGCTTCGCTTGTGTTGGATGGCGCTACCGACAGCTATGTTACATAACAAGAGTTGGTCTACATCCGAACGGCATCAAAGGGACAAGTATATGTGAACTGTTTGACAGGGAATGCTGTAGGGAAAGCTAACGCTGTGGGAATTAATGCAGCTGTCGTGGATGCAGCTACATATAGCCTGGATACAACGTCAGCGGCACTGGTGTCGAAGGTGGTGGCACTCGGCACTGATGGTGCAGCCGTCATGAAAGAACTCGACCAGCTGCTGTTGGATTTATACATTCTGTACCACTGTAGTACCCTCAATCGCTGCATGCTAAATGGGGGCTGATGCAGTACTTGGACGACATATCTTGATACCGACCCGTGTAGGAGGAACCCGCTGGATTCCTCATACGCTCAAGGCCGAATACTACCTCTTCAGAGGGTACCACGCCATCAATACCTACATTTCTCAGGCATTCAATTTGTAACTCATAGGTCACACATTAAGTTCCTTAACGTGTAGTTCCCTTGCATTTCATTAAATGTGTACCAGTAGGCAACTTACTATAAGACAGCAGTCATACCAGCTCAATCGTAATGTTTCCATATGTACAAATAAAATGCAGGATCTGTTTGTGGTAGACTAGTATAGGTTTTCATTTTTGCAAATTTTACTCACTGATAAGAAAAAGGATTTAATATACATGGATATAACACTTTGTGCATGTATTGATTGTTTCAGACAGCTAGTGCTGCTAAGGGATTTGTTAAGAAGTTGACAACCAAGAGCAACATCCTGTATGGTCATCTGCTGTGGGATGTGTTGGCAATCCTGAGCAGTTTGTCACTGGCGCTACACCACAAGAAACTCACACTTGATGACGTGTATGTAGCTATCCTGGGTGCCAGATCTAACTTACACAAGTTTCACAACACTTAAATGTTACCCAATGTAGTACATACAACTGTGTACAGTGTGTGTGTGTGTGTGTGTGTGTGTGTGTGTGTGTGTGTGTGTGTGTGTGTGTATATATATATATATATATATATACATATATATATATACATATATATATATATATATATATATATATATATATATATATATATATATATATATATATATATATATATATATATATATATATATATATATATATATATATATATATATATATATATATATATATATATATATATATATATATATATATATATATATATATATATATATCACTCAGTTTCAATAATTGAGTAACTCTTAGATTATAACAAGTTATTAAATTTTATTTAATGACATAAACCTAAACTGCATGCAGTTTTACTACAGTCAGAATACTTTCCAGACTATTTAAACGACTATTTTTTTTTCAGGAGCAACGTGTACAGCACCTCTGCATGAGGAACCTTGAGAGCGAGACGTTGTAAATGCTTGTTTTGTCATGGATAAGTTTTTAATCAATGGCCTTGAACAAAGTTTACTTTTTAGAGATTGATCACGGTCACGGGGCATGTCAGAAGCCACGACCTTCAAGGGATGTGCCCTGAAGGGAAAAGTTCAGAATTTCAATGCAACATAGGACCCGTTCTTGACATATCTAGAGGGACAACGCGACCATAGATTCCAAGATATACAGAGGGACTCCTCAAAGCTGTCCACATCATGGATATCTCCACCTGGCCAACTGACGCTGCATTGGAAGGTAAGTGTGGTTGACTCCCTTGATAGTAGCTATCATTAGTAACAGGGTATGACTTTTCTTTTCATGCTACACTGTTATATACTTAGATAGTTACGTTCAGACTCAGAGTTTATGTTGTTGTGTTGTGGTGTTAATGTTTTAGACTATGGTGATGAAGAGGTCGCACTAGTGGTGGCTCACTACAGTGGCTCACTAAAATCAGCCGGTGTCAGTGTCCATGACATTGAGATGAATGGACAACGCTGAAGACAGATCTACATGCTAAGGATGCGAAATAATGAAAGACGGTTGGTGTTATAAAGATGCACAATCCAAACGAAATATTCATAAGATCTGCATCATCTGGACAACTAACTCAGCCTCACAAGTCAAAGATGCTGCCAAGCACAGGCTGTGGACACCAATTGCAATGTGCTTCAAGACAACTATATACTAAATTATATTTTAATAAATATTCTAGTGTAAATTGTTTCAATTTAGACCTGTCATGTGAAGGTAATAATATAATCTACATTATAGTTATTAAAGTGTGCATACTGTTACATTGTAGGCATGGGTCATCTATCACATTGTAAAGTATAGGCCAGTTTGATTTAATTAGTTTTTATGGGCTAATGTTTAGTAAGTCATTTGGAAGTTTATTCGATGTATTGAGCCTAGATTAACAACAGAAAAACAGGTTTCTAAAAGTTTATAGTTAAACCACCCAAGTGGATATGGACACAATCCATATGGTATCAAAGATTGATGATACTGTTTAGACACTTCAGCCTTCCCTTTAATCCTGACATTTGCTAAATTGCTCTGACCCGAGGGTCAACGTAATTGGGGAACCGAGAAGGAGCCCTGGGAACCCTGGATTTGGCGCAGCTCCAAGAGTTCAAAAGTTTAACTTGCAAAATTGGGAAAGGAAGACTGGCAGACGTCATTGTCCAGTGGTTGAGAGGGTGGGTGGATTTAACAAGTTGACCAATAGTAAAGCGTACTGGGTATTTAAGCAATCACAGCGCCTCTAGTGACGGCGTCTGATTTTGGAAAACTGGGAGTATAAATACCCCGGAGGAGGGATTGCAAGGGCCGGCACAAGCTACATTTTAGGCATCTAAATTGTCAGTAAGGGTGGTCCTGGCGGGCCATACCTGCTTTAGCATTAGGCTTCAAAATTACCGGTCTGATTTAACCATGTTTTTGTTTTAATTTTCTAGACTAAGTGATGTTTACATTCACTACTTTTCTTTACGGTTTCAGTGATAGATGTCTTCACTGTTATTTTTATTTGTCATCGTGAGTGATTATATTGCTACTATGTACGTAGCCGTCTGATGTACAAGATTAAAATCGTTTCGAACCTGGAGAACAATGCGTTGACTACACTTCTGTAGTACTCTGTGTACTCATTGGTCGAGTGAGTACAAATTCAGTTATAAATCTCGACCTGGCGAGCGCATAAACGACGGACAATCAAAATATCTTTCGTTGTGAGAAATGCCTCCTGGACCATTGCGTGCGGCCCCGAAGAAGCCAAGAAGAGGGAGGCATATATCTTACACTAGCGAGACGCGCCAGCGATTTTTTTCAATGTACATAGACTCGTGAACGTGCCTTAAAACGTACACTGGCGAGACGCGCTAGCGATTTTTTGTTGGCGTACACTGACGAGCGTAGTTTAAAACGTACGTTCGTGACGATTACCAGCGACGATCTATTAGAGAGGTATGTGTCTTTCGAACTTACAAATGCGATGTTTCACTACCCTACTGACGATATGCGGAGAGAAACATTCTTCCATTTGACGTGCTTACGAAGTTGAAATTCTCACGAACAGTGACAGTGAAATCTGAAAACGTGCAATGACTTTTCATTTGTGCTTAGCTAACTTTCGAACATTTTAAAACGATGTACACATGTAACGACAAGTCAACCGGACGGCCGCGTGAAATGGCCCATACACCAGCCAGATACCCGACACGCATGCGACGACAGGCAGCAATCTGGACAACGGACCACGCGCCCCGGAAATCAGCAACCGAGGACGATGACTGCCGTCGAGGGCACGTATCATGGACAGCCCGGACACGTCGACCACCGAACGCCATGGCGATGCGCAGACGGGGGACGAGACGAAACTATAGGACTTAATGAAAAAAAACATTTATGTGTAGGACTATGTTTTGTAGAGAAACCTGCCTGGGATCGTGTATGGTATGTTGCCGATTTATGTTGATGTCTTGACTGATCTGTTTCGATTTGATGTTGTATTTAAAAAGTGTATTTAACAACAGTGCATGACAATTGAGCATAATTTACAGAAATTATAAATTGTTTTTAACGGAATGTCTTACAATATATTCTAAATTATTTGGCTGCACAATATACCCAGTATACTTGGTATTGGGTTAAATATTGAAGAGATCATTATTTAGGGGAGTTTAATTAAAACGCACTTGGTTGTATATTTGCGTGTGGAGAAATAGAGTTAAAATGTTAACTGGAAATAATTAATTACATATTTCATTTGCGTGATGTTATATCCACTGTACGATTTACTGATGTCAATATTAGGAACTTGATTTTAATTGAAAGAAAAGAGCGCCAACCTAATAGGTTGTTGTGTTGTATTGTTGTGAGAACAATACAAGTTTACATTCAGAATAGTGAATGAATACACAGTTAAAGTGTTCAGGGTCAACTAAACCAAAAAGACCAACGTACGTTATCATTAATTCGTCCTATTTTGGCCATTTTTGTGTCGTCGATTGGATTTGGTGTGATCGAATAGAGATCAACAGTTGCTATGAAAATTTGGGTTTATTTACAAATTGAGAATTTGTAAGGATTTAATAAATGTGGGACACCATGTTTAAATGGAGCAAACTTTATCCGCGAATGGATTATTGGAGTAATCCGAGTCGGTTGAACCCATCGATAGACCAAAATTACTGCAGGTGCCACTGGCATAGACATTTTGGTGTTATTGGGTTAATTATTGTTAATATGGTTAAGATGGTTGAACTGCTCGACCGGTCACTCAAAGGAGTGAGTATAGCTTTGTTGTGGTCGGTCAGCGAGGGTGATGACTTAAAGAACGTTTAGTTGTGTGAAATTAAGGTTCTTCCCACTAAGAAACATGTGGCAGAAATAAGTATTTAGGCTAGCGGCATGAAGCCATTAGCTATATATAAGAGCTTAGCAAAACAGCCAGAACATTTAGCTAATACTCAAGCGTTTATTTTCCCCAAGTTACGTGTTTCGCCTATTATGGTCAGCAAAACAGCTAATAATTCCGGTTTAAAAAAAACGTTAAGAATATTACGCTGAATTAACCTGATTCCGTCGGCAACACAGTAATTTCGGGTAGACGCCGAGACTTGTATCTCTCCCCCCCCCCCCGAACAAAATTGGGACTCGTGCAATTCGTCATCAGGTTCCTAGCAGACGACTTGCTGCCCATACTGACAGTAACGACAGACCGATGAACTTTGACACTGGCCCTAATCAAATTCGAGACGGTCCCTCTGTGAAGCCTGGTCAGGTCACACGTAAACGACTTAAGCGACGTAAGCGAGAACGCAGCTTATCATCCAGCGATGGATATGACCCGCCCCGCGAGGACAGACAGCCGAACCCCAGGCTTACCCGACGCGCGACGGACAGATCGCTCCGCCCCAGGACACGGTCTGTGACTGCTCGCGAAGCAGCGGACAGATTCGACAGTGACAGTGAGTCATTATCGACGACGAAGTATTTTAGAAAGCGACGCAACTTAGCGCCGCCGACTGAGACTGAAATAAAGCGACAGAAATGCGCAGCTATAGCGCTCTGTGTGTATTTCACACACTGATGGCAATTGCAAAATCGACTGAATACGTCCATATGGACGTACGTTTTATAAACAGATTCCTTGTAACAGACGGTGATGAGATCACATGGCGACATGGGTAGTTGTCATTACGATAGCAACGCCGACCGAAATCCCGGGATTACGCTTTAAAATACAACGTTTCAAATTGGTGACTGGCGACATGTCTCGATCCACGACGTAGCAAACGCGACAGCTGAGTCTAAGAGTATACGTATCGCTGAAATTAAAAAAAACAAATGTCCATCCCGATATACAGTGCACGGTATAACGAGGATTACTCGACATGTTCGATTTATTGTCAAAAACATTCTTTGGACCAGCGACCGACATCGACGTTCGTGAATGCCAACGTTAGTGCGACTCTACAGCCGACGAAACTAGCGTATTTATTAACTTCGGTAAACCAAATGCTTTCAGTAATTAGCTAAAATCCATGATCAGCTAGTGAAGTTTCGTGAGAATATTATTGGTTTACAAGTGAAACACAAAAGGCATAGTTAGAATTAGGTTTTCTAACAAAGGATTTGCTTAAACAGACAGGAATTAATGCGTATTCTGACTTTCGCTAGTCTCCAATGGTACGTTTCTAATGTGGTAAACGTATCCGGGACATGTATCCTGTACTGTAGCAATTGTTATATTGTGTTTGTTCGTGGTGGTTGGAATGCTTTATAAGAGTACTGTGTCGACACCGAAATTGTGTCACAAATGGACAGAGAATCCATGTCGTAACGTGAACGATCGTGTCGAAACCGCTAGCTGTTAAAGATGTCGACATACTTATTGTAGCACATGAAGTGATTTGTGTGGATTGTTGATGTATTCTTGCATTTATCCTAACATTGTGAAGCATCATTTTATGATTGTTTATGTAGCTTTTAGATACAACTGTGTATTATTGATACGCACTTGATTATATGCCAACGGACATTGATTTGTTTAATCGGCGTTTGTATCAGTGCTGGATAGAGTAGAGCGTATATTCTACATAATCATTTGCGTCTGTTCGGTGTCTATGTATTTTCTGGTGCATTGTAACATGCATGTGATTATCGATGTTTTAGTCTAGTACTTTGTATGATGCATGTATGCATCGACGTTTGTTTTACGGTACCTTGTAAAATGCACATGACTACCGATGCTGTATTCTTTGTACATTGTATGGTACATGTATAAGTACTAACGTTTATATTTCTCGTATGTCAAAGACATATTGTCTGTTTCAGTGAACTTATACTCTTCATTGTATTCTAGCAACTTCGTTGTTTAGACGTACGGTAGCAAAATCAAACTGACCTTTCCTTTAAGTTTTTTTTAATTGTTGTGTTAAAAACAACATGTTGTTTTGAACAAGAAAAGTGTGGGAGGAATGTAAAGTATAGGCCTGTTTGATTTTAATTAGTTTTTATGCGCTAATGTTTAGTAAGTCATTTGGAAGTTTATTCGATGTGTTAAGCCTAGATTAACAACAGAAAAACAGGTTTCTAAAGGTTTATAATTAAACCACCCAAGTGGATATGGACACAATCCATATGGTGTCAAAGATTGATGGTACTGTTTAGACACTTCAGCCTTCCCTTTAATCCTGACATTTGTTGCTCTGACCCGAGGGTCAACGTAATTGGGGAACCGAGAAGGAGCCCTGGGAACCCTGGAATTGGCGCAGCTCCAAGAGTTCAAAAGTTTAACTTGCAAAATTGGGAAAGGAAGATTGGCAGACGTCATTGTCCAGCGGTTGAGAGGGTGGGTGGATTTAACAAGTTGACCAATAGTAAAGCGTATTGGGTATTTAAGCAACCACGGCGCCTCTAGTGACGGCGTCTGATTTTGGAAAACTGGGAGTATAAATACCCCGGAGGAGCGTTTACAAAGGGGCGGCAAGACTATTTTAAATTCACACTTAGGTGTGTAGTCATGCTGAATTTTAGGCATCCACATTTTCAGTAAGGGTGGTCCTGGCCATACCTGCTTTAGCATTAGAATTCAAAATTTCCGGCCAGAATTTTATTGTCAAATCTTCTAGATTTTAAGAATCTGTATACATTTTGAGTGATGTTTACATTCACTACTTTTCTTTACGGTTTACAGTGATAGATGTCTTCACTGTTATTTTTATTTGTCATCGTGAGTGATTATATTGCTACTATGTACGTAGCCGTCTGATGCCAAGATTAAAATCGTTTCGAACCTGGAGAACAATGCGTTGACTACACTTCTGTAGTACTCTATGTACTCATTGGTCGAGTGAGTACAAATTCAGTTATAAATCTCGACCTGGCGAGCGCAAAAACGACGGACAATCAAAATATCCTTCGTTGTGAGAAATGCCTCCTGGACCATTGCGTGCGGCCCCGAAGAAGACAAGAAGAGGGAGGCATATATCTTACAAGGCGATTAATGCATTATTTTGGTAGTTACCGAGTTCTGAGAATTACGATATTGTTATTCGTGAAGTATGCAGAGTATTTGCTTGCGGGAAGCGAGCTGACAGATTTGTCGTACTATCAACTACCGACAATTCTGGAGGGACGACGAAACATGTTTACTTAATATCACTGTAGTAGATATTGGTAGCAATAGCACAATTTACTTAATCACCTCCAGTTCACATATCCATCTTCCGTGAATACCCTAGTAACCAGACTTGGGCTCGATGACATCATAATTGAAATGCCAATTACACAATTAGTGTTTTTTTATAAGTATTTGGAATTGGTAAAAAAAATAATTGGTTTCTTGATGATCAAAACTTAAAATCATTTCTTTAAAATGTACCGAAACTTTGAATGGAAGATTATGTTTCAAATTACATTAATGGGTTATTATACTTTTAGACCATCAATTGGGCTTTGGAACCAAGCAAAAATAAAAAAAATAATAACACAAAACGTTGGTCAGTACATGTCTGATATGGGCTGAGTTATGTACGGTACATGATTACCTTCAATATTTGAAACTATTTTGTTAGTTCATGTTTTAAGATGCCATACTAGAGCAAGGTATCTCAACACCGTTACCAATACCTGTTAAAATAAATGCTGCACATATTGCATTCAAATAGCAGTATAAATATTTTAATTGTTTTTTGTTATGTACATTGTTGTTGTAATTAATATAGCTAACTAAATTTGTATTATTGATATAACTAATACTGGTAACGGTGTTGATATAATAGTAACGGTGTTGATTTGATTAAGGATATGTGTTTTAGTTGATACACTCGTGATGCACTGATGATGTTTAAATTATTTTTATTGAAACTGTAACACAGCTTAATACAACACAACGTAAAACTGCCACCATGGGTCACACAAGTACCAGCAGCCTGTACATTGAGTCATCGATCCTGAAGTGCTCTCGTCTTCTGGTCACGCGCTCTGGATTTCGAATGCAAGAGAGTATGTCATCGTATTCGTATGGAATGACATCATCATGTAGGGGCCACCGATACCGGTTGCTGCCGATGATTTGCATAGCTTTTACCCCCACTACTTCTGTAGTCATGCTCATGATTATTCCAGGGTATATGCGTTCGTCATACCTAACAGCAACCCATGCTCCTAACAGATCCCCCGATGGTTATAGTACATGAACCAGCATCTCTTCGTTCGCATTAGTAGCGTGCTCTGCTATGATAGTAACACTCTCCTCATCGAAGACACCCGCTTCGATACCACAAGCACTAGCCCCACCATTCACGCTTGCCTGAACACCACTAGCAACAGCTTCGACACCAGGAACACTCGCTCCAAGGCTACTAACTCCCACCCAGACATCACTAGTGTTTACTTGGACACCACTAGCGACAGCTTCGACACCGGAAACACACGCCTCAAGGCTACTAGCTCCCACCCCAACGTCACCGATGTTTACCTGGACACCAATAGCATTCACAGCCGCGCAACCAACGTCCGCATTGATATACCCAGCACTTCGGATGTGTTATACCATGGACGTAGTTTCGTCCTGAAACAAGAATCGTCTCAGTGTGTAGCACTAGTATTCTTCGCAGACGGGGCAGGTACAACTCACATCACGATACATCACTTGACATGGTTGAGTTGTCACAACGTGGTGCAGTGCCATTGTGCCAGGTACTGGGCGCAGCGTAGATGGCAGGTCACCGTGTTGCTCGATGACGGATGCTGGCACGTAGCACAGCAGAATGCCGGGGCAAGCCGTTCGAAGTGCGGTGTATACGTCAAACGGCGTTGGCAGATCTTGACCTTTCGCTAGAATGCAATCTGCGGCACGTTTCAAACATCCTTCAACGCCACCAGGGGCGCCCTTCCCATGGCCAGCTTCCAGGAAGTTTCAGCTACTTGCAGAAAATCCCTGACGATGGATGATCCTTGATATTAGGTAGAAGTTCCCCTTTTGGCGATACTGGGTGGTCGGACCATCTGACACAAAGTGGACAGTGTCGAGTTGCGGCTGCGAACCTTTTGCTTGTTCAAATATGGGTTCCAAATGCGCCCATATTGCAATGGGGTCATGTCGCAAGCTGTTTGAGATGGTGCAAAATGATGTTTTCTTTCATTTCAGGTATAGCACACCTGTGTGCAAAGTAGCCTGCTGGTGCGACGCTCCAAAGATGATGGATTGGATTTCGCGAGAACAGCCGCAAGTATAATTCTCCGAGAAGTCGATGTGTATTGTGCATTCGGTATCCGATTCCATTGCTCGCTTTCGCAGATCTCGAGTTGCTGCATGCTGGTGCCGTGTGTTCAGAACATGCTTTGCGAATGTCTTCAACTCAGAGTTGATCTCGGAAACCAAATGCAGCGGCGTTCCATGGCTATTTTCTTTCTTTACAACCTTCAGTCGCACAGGTGTCCCGTCTCATTCTTGCCTCTCTTCATGACAACTAACCCATGACCACCACCACACTGGTTCGTTCATGTTGTAAACGCCAACGATTGTCTCCCTGTCCTGGCAGTTGTTGCAGACACGATACGTGCATTCTTTGTTCATATGATTGCATCCTAATGCACCAGCCATTGACGTCACATCTGAACTCGATAGGATGTGCAAATAATGCAGTCTATCCGCTTTGAGTTGCACGTTTTCGTGCCGCTTACAGAGACACGTGTCCCTGTCGGCGCCACTTGGGTGGACAACCCATAACGGGCGCAAACGGCTGAAAAGCGTATACGAAAGCTTCGAAGATGGGTTCTCACTTAAATACTTCTGACGGAGGCAGAGCATTGTGTCGTTTAGGAATCGTTTTCGTTCTTTTCTCTTTTCTTTTGTGCGCGTCTGCTTTCTGCCAGTCGTAAGGCGACTGTTGTCATCTCGACAATAAAACTCTATAATAGCCTCCTTCATCCGGTTAACGGGGCGCATCTGGCGTTTGTGTTTGATGCTGGTAACATCTTCCAACAGTTGCTTTGCCCGTGGAAGCCGAACTCTTGCTGAGCATGGCAGCGAAGACGATATTTCTTTAATAGGCGCGATGCAACGATCTTTGTTACCACAATCCGATCGTTACGACTTTTCAGTTGCTTATAACGGTTCCGCGTGGCATCAATGATTACTCGGCTGAATAACATCGAACGACGGATAGCGGTCGAAACCCGTTGTTTCCCAATTATTCCCGTTATCTTCGTTCGTGGACTCGCTTCATCTGGGAGATGTCGCCCAATGACCCGCTCATATCTCTTCCGGTAACGTTCTGAAACACAAGCATAAAATGTAAAACGTGTTGACGATTAAAACTAAGCGCAATAAATTGCTGAGTTAACGAATCTCTGTGGGGTTGAATAGAAGCGTTAGCTTTCTTATTTAACTATTTTCTTGTATGTATTAATATATTTGAGTTGTACCTGTTAGCCTACATAGGAAACACACACACGCACACACGCATGCATGCACGCACGCACGCGCACGCACGCACACTCGCACACAAAATCGCTTGCAACACGCACGCACGCATGTACACAAATACAAAATAAATTGCAAGTATGTTTATTACCTGTTAAACGATCCTGTTGGCGAAGACGAATCTTTAGCAACTCCTCCAGTGCCAGTTGGGTGTACAGTTTGTACGTCTATGATGTAACTATATGTCTTTGCTTTCTTATCTGGTACTGTGCACGCAAAAATACAAAATGCTATAAAGAAGTTAGCAAAGGAGAATGTATCATAATGGGAGATGTTAACCATGGACACATACAATGAAAATCTCAAGAGGGTATATGGAGGGGTGGGGACCAACAATTTATATTTTTAATTCAGGATAGCTTCGTTATTCAACACGTGCTAGAACCGACCAGGGGAGATAATGCATTAGATATAGTTTTGTCATCAAAACAATAATTAGTGGACATTGTAAAAATATGTGAACCATTGGGTAACAATGAACATAATCAAATACATTTTGGCATCAATGTAAAATCAGAAAGTCAAATAAAAAACTTACAGGCGAAACTTCCATCAAAGTAACTATAAAGATATGAGAAAATACTTAGCAAAGCTAGATTGGAATAACATGCTGATTGATTACCAATTATGTGAGGGTCAGTATCTTCTACCATAATGATTAATTCGTTTTTCTTATTTACTATGCTCCTTGCATTTAAACACACACATTTATAACCTGTTTCATATTTGTTTTATGACATTTTTTATTGGTTTGTCTGTACTTATGGCCTCTTGTTCTGCTTGAGGCACCTCTAAGTAACCCCCAGCGCTTATATTTAAATAGTATTTACTACCAAAAATATGTGTTATGCTACCCATGCAACTATCTCTTGCTGCTGAAAGTTCATCCGCAAATACTGCTGCCCCCTTTTCACTTAGATGATGCCCATCCTTCATGTACATATCAGCCCTCCCAACAAAACTTCCCCGCAAATCCACAAATCTAACTTCGTCTTTCCTACATAGCTTCCGGACTAGCATATTAATTGCCATCCCCGGCAATTTCGATATCTCTGACCCCTCCTCCCTATTACTGGTAAAATCACTGACAGTATTTACCTGCTCAACCCGCGTCTGCTTTAGTGATCTGACCAACTGCCTATATTTCCTAACTATGGTAGTTGTACCCTCCCTCTCTACTTCTACGTTATCTGTCCCTACGTGTATTAAAACAGATCCATCCTTGCGCGAACCCACGATGTTTTCTATCCTCTCACTTATAGCCTCTATGTAGGCCCCAAGCAAGCAAACCACCACGTCATATCCCTTGTTTAAGACTGTCGGTCTTCCTAACTATGGAGTCCCCTACAAACACCCCAGCTCTCTTCCACACTCCCTCTATCACTGCCTCAGAATATCTCTTCTTTTCGATCCCTTCCATCACATTCTGTCCTGCAGCCTTTTCATCTGGCAGACTGTTATCAGTCTCTCTCTCCCCCATCAACCTGACACCTTCCCTCCCGTCTCCTGGGTAACTTGCGCTCCCGTCGTCTTCCCTCCTGACACCTTCCCTCACGTCTCCGTCACTCCCATCGCTTTCACTCTCGCCTCCTTCGCTCCTGTCTCCCCCACTCCCCTCTCCTTCGCTCCAGTTGTCTTCCCTTTCCTTTCTTTTCTTCCCGTCTTCTGACGTTACGTCGACTTACGTCCTGTCTCCATATGACCTGTCACCTTACCTCCTCTCAGCCTCCTCCCAGGTTGAGGTGAGCTCTCCCTAGCATCTCTCTCATCGTCTTCCCCACTTTATCATCTATTGTCCTCCCACCGGAACCACAGTCTCAACCCACCTCTAGACGAAGTCCACCCAGTTGATGCAACTGCCGCATATTAAATGCCTGTTGGGTTTTACCTGCCATTTGCACGGCGCCATCACATAATTTAGTCTTAGTTTGATTCCTGCGTTAGCCTTGAATAAGGCTCTTTTTGTGTTAATGTGACGTAGTACGTGTGATACCAACATATCTCAATCTCTCCCAATCTCTGTCTATATGTCTCTCTGTCGCGTTGTCTCTCTGTCTCGCTTTATCTGTGTCTCGCTGTCTCCCTCTCTCTGTATCTGTATATTTGTACATTTTGCAAAACAGAAAAACCTATACAGTATCCAATGCAACATGCTGGCTCGTTTGTACAAAAGTAATGTCGTTTTTTTCTGAAATCATAAGACAAACTATTAAATTACTTAATGTTTCCTCACACATTAATTGACGAGAAAATGGAAACACTGAAAACTCACCCTTGGTGAAATTTCTTAAATTTGTCATGTGATCGGAGAGAGGAAGTCTCGCCCAAGGTCGGCATTGACCCGCACTGTGTTTATCATTGTGGATATCCACTAATTTAAGCATTACCAGATATAATGAAAAAATGCAATATTCTTATGATGATTTGAACAAAAGTAGACTTTTTTATTAAATTGATTGATTGCAGATATTACATAGACTATTATCACGCTACATATTTGTACGTCAAAGAACGGGATTTGCGATAGGCAAAATCAGTGGATGAAGGAGTTTTAACTACAGACGACCACATATAGGCCTCGTTCAACTGAGTGGAACGTCTCGTGTGGGGACAGAGAGCAAGATCCCACTGGCTGGCTGCACTCAGGACTCACACAAATATGGTCGTATTTATGAAAAAAGTGGATCTTTTAAAAAGGAGGCATGTGTCTAGACTTCAAAAGTTGTTTGGCTACGGGGATCCAACGAACTTCTGGTTCTGCGATGGTTGCATATAAAACCATATAATATCAACCCTTCGTCGTCAGTACAGAGGAATTATCGCAGACGAATCCAAAGGAATAGGATGGGTAAAACGTGAGCTAGTCTGGCTGTATGTCTGTCTGTCTTCTGTCTTTTTCTCTCCGTCTCTCTCCCACTCTTTGCTGTATGTTTCCCTCCCTCCCTCTCCCCCTCTGTGCCTGTATGTTTCCCACTCTCTACCCTACCTCCCGCCCTCCCTCCCTCCTTCCCTCCCACCCCCCCTCTCTCTCGCTTTCTCTCTCGCTCAATCTCTCTGCGTGTCTGTTATCCAGTATTCCCTCTGGATTTCGTTTTAGTCTCACGTCATCCAAAATGTGACGCCACCTCTAGAGGCTTTTTTTTTTACAGCGCACTATGTAGCACACTATGTAGTAAAAGACAGGGCGCCCGGCCCGGGGTCTAATCGGTTCAGAGGTTCTGACTTCGCTGTAATTTACGTGAAGCGTTTTAACAATGAGAATAATATAAGCCAATTATGTAATGTTATACAGGTTAAACGTGTTAAATTTTTTTTCCGAAAATGTAATTCATGGAGTTTTGTTATTGAAAATATGTTGTATGATGTGTTCAATTGGCATGCATGGTATTTTGTTCACATTATTATGCATTACATGTCACACTAAATACATTTCACTTTTGAAACTTCGTATAATAGTTTCTTATACTTCGAAAGGTTGAACATAATACATCATTTGTCGTTTGTCATATGTTTTGTGATTGAGGGAATCGTAGTTGTTTGGTGAGAGCGTAGCTGTATGTCGATAGTTGGTACTGAAAGCGGTGTGTGCGTACGTGCGTGCGTGCGTGCATGGGTGTATGCGTGACGTGTATGTGTGTGTATTGCATACATGCGTGTGTGTGCACTGCATGCATGCGTGTATACATAAACATGTGTGTGTGTGTGTGTGTGTGTGTGTGTGTGTGTGTGTGTGTGTGTGTGTGTGTGTGTGTGTGTGTGTGTGTGTGTGTGTGTGTGTGTGTGTGTGTGTGTGTGTGTGTGTGTGTGTGTGTGTGTGTGTGTGCGTGAGTGCTTGTGTGCATGTGTGCGTGTGTGCGTGTACGTGAAAACTTCTCCTAGATCGTCTAGAAAACACGTTAAGCATCACAGCGCTCAAATGGTTGAATTCATACCTGTATCAGCGCAGTCAACACGTCATCTTCGATGGCAAATTGTCTGAGGCTCTAATATATTGCAATTCAGGTTTCGATACTAGAGCCAAAGTCATACACTCTACAAACATTAGGCGTTATAATGCACATTTCTACGCTAAGTCTTTTTCAAGAACAGCAAGCAACAACAACATGGCTCGCCAGCAACATGCTGAAACTGAATGACGAAAAATTGGAACTCATAATTTTCACGCCCGTAAGCTGTCGGGGGAGGGGGGGGCTTGGTTGGGTGCGTTTGCACCGCCCGCTGAGACAAAAGGGATACGCATCGTCAAAACGTTTGTTTGTTTGGGGGTCAGTTTAGGGGTTGGTTGAGATTAAAAAGTTCAGTTTCGTCAGATACACACACACACACACACACACACACACACACACACACACACACACACACACACACACACACACACACACACACACACACACACACACACACACACACACACACACACACACACACACACATACACATATATATATATATATATATATATATATATATATATATATATATATATATATATATATATATATATATATATATATATATATATATATATATATATATATATATATATATATATATGTATATATATATGTATATATATATATGTATATATATATATATATATATATATATATATATATATATATATATATATATATATATATGTATATATATATATATATATGTATATATATATATATATATATATATATATATATATATATATATATATATATATATATATATATATATATATATAATATTTGAGGCCGCGGTTTGTTTCTGACTTTTGTAATGGCACATTTTGTAAGTGTGCGCTGACGTACATAAGTGTATGCTGGCGTACGTAGGTGCATCACATGCGTATATGAATAATAAATTAATAGCCCAAGAATTACAATTAGTACAATGTTTATGTATATGTACACTGTCCAGTGCTCTTTGCAATAATACATATGTGCGTTCATTCCGATTATTCCCAATTTCTACCACCTCAACTAGTATGTGTCACTACACAAAATACAACACTCTAGTTAGAACATAACAAATTCCATAGATGTATTCTCTCAGCAGATCGAGTGTCTATTATGACGGCACAGCGTATTAGTTGTACACATTCTATAAAACAAATATATAATCACTTGTTCTGATTTGGAATATGGTTACCAAAGCATTTATTTCCATGTGTGTTTAGATAGACAAAGCTAGACATATTACTTCAACTGTTGGTGTTGCTACTACAATGGCATCATATATTTAACAAAGCTTAATGTACGTTTTAGTTTGGAGCGTGGTAATTAGTGGTTGTTAATATGTAAATGTATGAAACGGTATTTTCTCATACAGCGCGGTATCCAGTCATTGGGACTGATTAAAGCACTTTACCCTTCTCCCGCTGACATACCTGTTCATTCCAACACCAACTCGACTTCTCTATAAAATATTCAGCCACGCGGCAATTACTACGCGAAGACAGTTGGTTCACATATTCACCTCTGTCTATAAACAAGTGCTCATGTATTCAGCTGAGCGAACTGTGGCAACATGTACATTTAGATAGACACGGCATAATGTTGTTTATAACTAAATGCGTACATTAATATTATGATTATGCATATAATTGTGCCTAAATGCTACGCACATAAGACAATGTGCCAATGCATAAAAACAACGCGCTAGTTATAATTATCAAATCTACTCTATCCACGGGTCGTGCTGCTACTATGACGGTACGGTATATTTAACATATACATCGTGTTATATAACCGTTTAATCATGTATTCGTATACGGAACGTGTTTATTAAAGCAACTATTACCATGTTTATTTAGACTTGTACATTGCAGTGTGTTTTTGCGAGTAAATCATACGTGAATGTAGTTTATGCCAGTAACGTTGCCTAATTGCTATTCTACTAGTCAACTAATAAGTCACTACATCAAACCAAACACCAACACCACTGAATCGTCAGGTGTTTCTTATATTTCGATGGTGTTGGCGTAAGACAAAGTAGTATATTAACCAGATCTATCATGTTATATAATTGTTTTGTCATATGAGCCAGTTAGAAATGCCAGTATGTATTAGCTAAAACTGTTCAGAATAAGCTAAGATGCTCATGCCATACTATAGCAATGTTATTTTGTTTATATAACCTTCTTGCAAAATTAAGTGAAAATATGTAGCATAGAAATAACCATTGTTGTTGTTTGTCTTAGTTTCGTGACGTGTTGGTGTTGTCATTAATCATCCAGTGACTTCGCCCATGGTAGGGTTGTAGCCAAAACGGTTGTCCCATCCTCGTCCTGAGAATCGTGTCGGGAGCATTTGCCTCATCGGTGCTCCGTTGGACAGTTGAGGCTGTTCTCTGAAAACGATATATAATTATATTTAATAGCAAAACATAGGATTATTGATCGATTAATACATAGGCGATGCGTGATCTGTATATGTATGTATGTATGTATGTATGTATGTATGTATGTATGTATGTATGTATGTATGTGTGTATGTATGTATGTATGTATGTATGTAAGTATGTATGTATATATGTATGTATGTATGTATGTATGTATGTATGTATGTATGTAAGTATGTATGTATGTATGTATGTATGTATGTAAGTATGTATGTATGTATGTATGTATATATATATATATATGTATATATATATATATATATATATATATATATATATATATATATATATATATATATATATATATATATATATATATATATATATATATATATATATATATATGTATATATATATATATATATATATATATATATATATATATATATATATATACAAACATACATGCATACATATATACACACATACATACATATACAGGTAACTTATCGCCTATGTGTATGTTATCCAGTTTTCCCTCTATATATGGCTTAACTGAATCAACACTAATTTTCGCATTTTCTTTTGTATGCCAAACAAACTTCTATTAACGGGGATTTATAAAAAGGGCGACTCACTTCTGGCGTTTGCGGCAGAAATGCAAAACCGCAAAGGGAATGAAGACAAGAAAGAAGAATGCAGCAGCAAAGATTCCCAATATCTCCACGATGAACCAGTCGAATGGACTTGACGAACTTTTCCTATCAGCTGAAAGTGTCAACATCAGTAATGATAACAGTAGTAGAGGTGTAATGGTGGTGTTCGTGGTGGTATTCGTGGTGATGGTGTTCGTAGTGGTAATTTTTGAACAAGTTTTTAAATGTGTAAAATTATGAGTAAATAGTGTGCAGTAGTTCGTAGCAACTGGATTATGACAATACTTCAGAAGTCAGTGTCACACACCAGGAATATTGTGTGCCAGTTAATGATACGCGCAGCAGCAATTTTGTCGATCGAATATTTGTTTTACCAATACCAACTCCAGGATGCATTCAATAGCAGTGGTTGGTGCAATAATAATAATGAAAATAATGAAAAATAATGAACATAATGATAATAACGATAACAACGATTACAACGACAACTGTAACGGTAACAACATTATTACTACTGCTACTGCTGTTGCTACTGCAACTGCTACTATTACTATTAATAATAATAATAATAATAGATTTTGGTGAAATATAACAAACAATAAAACGTTTGCTGATACCTTAAACACCAGACAGTTTAACCACACCAAACTACTAAGATATGGCCCCTTTCGGTAATGTTTACTCGGGACATTTATTTGGTAAATAACAAAACAATAACATCAGCCTTTCTACGTAGCAGATCACCCTACCGACACACGTGGTTTCTGTGCCGTCCCACGAGCCTGTCTCCGAGCACGTTCTTGTCGCCGAACCCTCTAGACGGAACCCGGCGTCACAGGAGAACGTCACCACGGAGCCAGCCACTGGACTGGTGCCGGTCTTCGTGCCGTTTTGTGGCGCCGCGAGAAAGCCGCAGCTGATCACTGCAAACACGGAGTCAAATAAGCGTGTGTTATGAACGGGTCGTGCTAAAGCTAACCTGGTTGGAAAGTTAGTCAATTAAAAACAATCAGTGCATCAATAATATTAACGTTTTATTACACACGCGTTCAATACGAGCCGTGCGATAGTGGGGTGCAATATTAAATGCGATATTGAATGCTGGTGATGCGGACCGAACTAGTCATGACGTTTCCAACGAGTACGAAATGTCGCATGGAATAACTAATTCAAGCCGCCAGACTCCACTGTTGGTGGGTGTCGGATGGCTGATTAATAATTTATTACAACAATCAACATGGCCTCCTTTTTTCCAGTCCCCACCAAACGATCACTAGGCGGTATCAAGTGATAACGTCACATGCATATACGACATCCGTCCCCTTCTTCGAGAGTAGAATATATCGGAACGACAAACAAACTAAATCATCATAAAGTAACATCCCGACTTTTTTGATGTCCGCATCAAAGTTCGCAGTGACTATGAGGGTTTAAGTGAATGTCTAATATAATTATGCAATTCGAACTAATAGTTTTAACCTATTAACGATTTACCGGAAACAGTTCTAAACAATTTCAAATATGGTGCAGTCCTTCACACTGGTCAATTGCACACTTGTCACAATATTCGATTGACGATTGGACGCCTACTGGTGCCGACACCTTCTGAGTGGAGCTTGACATCTCTACGGCATGTTCCTCTGGCACAGACGAGTGTCTTGAAGACCCATGTGTGGACGTCGGTTGTAACGTTTTATCGTAAGTTTCCATTACCAGCTCTTCAATATCATCATATGTGCGGTGTTTCTTTAATATTTAGCTAAAGCGGGCGACTCGATAATTATACTGTTTCCCAATTTACTCACTATTGTATATGGGGTCGGGTTGAAGGTGGTGGAGAACTTGTTGATTCTGTCTTGCTTCACCAACACCTCATCCCATATGTCCACGTTAGTATATCTGGCCGCACGCCGCTGATCAGCGTGTAGTTTCGATAGAACTTTCTGTTCCAACGTGAAATCAGGCAGTGTCCCCCGAATTTGCGATTGTAGTTCAGCAGGACTTTTGCCGGCGGTGCTATGGGGTAAACATCGAAACTTGGCTACGTACTTTCGACTTCTCCGTTAGCCTGAGCCCGCTTAGCTGTCACCCTCAAGTGCTAGATCGCGTAATGCTCGCAATATTCACCGAACTCGTCCGATCGAAACTGTGGTCGGTTGTCTGATTTTATAGGCAGGGGCCATCCCTGTCGACTGAATATATCCTCGAGACTTTCTAACAAACTGAGTGGGTGAAATTTCTTACAAGCCCACACAAGTCCGAGTGCTTCCTTCTCCGTCTGGGAGTATTGACGTTCAGTGTTCCACAGACTGCGGCTGGCGTAGTTCACAACAACGGGACCTTCCGATTGTTCTTGGATCAGGACTGCCCCTAATCCCACTGGGCTGGCATCTGCTATTACCTTTGTTGGTGCCCTTATGTCGAAGTGTGACAGCTTCATCGCCTTCGCTAGTTCTTCACTGAGAGTTTCAAACGCCGCTATCTGCCCACTCCCGAATACAAACGGCATGTCTTTCCGTGTCAATCTCCTCAGTGGGTCGCTGACTGTGGCATACTGTGGGATGAATCTTGCGCTGTTGTTTACTAGTCCCAGTTCGATTGAAGTCCGCAGTTCGTGTACGTTTTCGGGCTGTCTGGCGTCGACTTCTGCTCTTATGCGCCCTTCAGTCGGGCCTATGACTTTTGCGGACACCAGCTATCCGAAAAATTGCTGTTCGGTCAGGCCGATTTTGCACTTTGCCCAGTTTAGTGTCAAGTTCACAGCTTTCTTCCTGTCCAGTTTATCATTTGTGTAACCCTGTCTGACGTCTGTACAACAATGTTGTCGGATATGTTAGTGGCTCCCTCAATGCCTGTCAATGCGGATGCGATTTTGTGTTGGAGGACTCCACTTGCCGAGTTGACGCCAAATAACAGTCTCTTGTAAAGGTACAACCTGAGTGTGCAGCGAACGTCCTTATTTCGCGGGACTCAGGATCCAACTCTAGCTGGTGATAACCCATGTTTAGGTCTAGCTCTGCGACATGTTGGATCTATACAGGCCTTGTAACACGTCATCTACCGTTGAGATCGTGTGACGTTCTCGAACTATGGCCTCATTTGCTCTGCGCATGTCGATACAGTCTTATATCACCGTCACGTTTTGGCGCAACTACTACCGGGTTGACCGGCGTTGGTCCTACCACTGGTTCGATTATATCCAACTCAACTAACTGTTTCAGTTTTTCCTCTACTCGCGCAGCTGGAGTGGAGTTATGCGTAGCGGTTGAGCTACTGGCGGGATATTGGGATCAACGTGGAATGTAATTTGAGTGTCCTTCAGTTTTCCCACGCCAGAGAAAACATGGGAATTCCTGGTCGAATTGTTCTGCATGGATAGACATGGCGGCTATATATATGCTCACCTTCAACATTCTGAGTTTTGTTGCTGTCTGTTTACCCAACAGTGGTACACCTTGGCCTCTCACCACCACAAATTCTGCATTTTCTCTGCCTTTTCCATCTTTAACTTCACATTCGAATGTCCCTTTTATGTCCAGCGGATTTTCCGAACCATACGAATATATGCGCTTGTTTTGTGGTGCAAACCTAGATGTATATTTGATCTTCTTGGCTTTGACTGTTTCCCATGTATGTTCATCGACGATGTTGTTATACGCACCTGCGTCGGCTAGCATTTGATACCACTCACCTCAACTTGACACCTGAGTCGGCTAGCACTTGTAACTTGACACCACTCATTTCAACTTCGAGCAAATCGTCAGTGTTCACACTGTTTACACCTATCCCGAATGCATATTCATGTGCACCTCTGTCTGATTGGTCGCCTGATGCCATCAGCACCAGTAGAGTTAACTGGTTTGGTTCAGCTTACTTTCGCTAAGTGATTTGTGTGGCACTTTGCGCCCTCCTCGCTTCTTGTTGGTATCTGGTGTTGCGGCTACAGTGGTCTCTTGCACCGCATCGGTAACATGCTCCCCTTTGTTGTCTGCTGTTTTCCTCCTTGCTTCCTCCGAAATGAACCCTCCTACTACTAAATTTGTCGCATTCCTGTCATTCTTTTTTCTACATTTGTCGTGGTTATTCTGCTCACACTGTCTGCGGTGTTTAGCTGAGATTCGATCTTTTTACAGAGAGCTGCCAGGGTAGGTGTTCGTGCCATTGTTAAATGTTCCCCTTCCTCTATCAATCTTCGCTTGATGTTGCTGGAGGGGCATTTCCATAGGATGGCATCTCGAATGTTATTATCAGTTTCATCTTACTTACGGCTTACGGATCCCTTGGGCGCCAAGTGTCGCACATGGTATGTACAAGAGTCCGCCATTCCGCCCTGTCAGCCGCCCTCTGTGCCGCCTCTGCCCATGATTTCCACCCAAACGCATCTCGTTCTTTTTTCACCATTCGCCGCCACGTCTATTTTGGTCTTCCGATCGATCACTTTCCCACAGGTGTCCAATTCATCACTATACGGCAGTCATTTGTATTCTAAAACCGAAGGATATGGACAATAAAACTCCATCGTCTAGCCTTGATGATGTCTGTTATCCTGCTTTTACCTCTTCATACAGTTTTTCATTTGAAATTGTTCTTGGCCAGCATATACGTAGAATTCGACGCAAACATCTATTGTGAAAGGTATTGAGCCTTTGTCAATCATTTTGGTTTACCTTCCAGCATTCTGCTCCATATAGTAGAACTGACATCACATTGCTCTTGTAGATTCTGAGTTTCGTTTTACTTCTGTATTGGCTTGATGCCCATACGTTCCTCAGTTTATAATAGGCTGCTCTCGCTTTCTTTAGGCGTGCGTTTATATATGTTGAACCTTTGTCTGCATCCATAACTGAGCATAGATAAGTGAAACTATCAAGAGTTTCTACATCGTCTATGCCTATTACAATTGGTTGGTTATCAGCAGTCTTGATCTTCATCACTTTCGTTTTGGCTGTGTTTATGTGTAGTCCAGTTCTCTTTGCGTGCATTTCAAGCTCGTTTGTCTTTTATTGTAAGTTTCTTCTTGATGTTGATAACATATGTAAATCGTCTGAAAAATCGAGGTCCTCCATCGAATATAATCCCCATTGAATTCCTCATTTCCTTCTAGTTGTTTTCCGCATAATCCAGTCTATCGCCAATACAAACAAAAACCCTGACGTCACACATCCTTGCCTCACTCCCGACATCACAGGAAACCATTCTGACAATTTGTCTTCATGCTTAACTGCACATCTGAAGTTTTTGTAAGACATATTCACAAGATTGATAATTTTGGATGGAATTCCATAGTATTTCATAATTCTCCATAAGCTCTCTTTGTAAATACTATCAAAAGCTTTCCTAAAATCCACATAGATGACAAAGAGTGGGCTATTCAAGGCAATGTTCGATAATGTTCCTTAATATGACAATTTGCTGCATACATCCTTTCCCACTTCTAAACCCTGCTTGTTCTCTCCTCAGTGTGTTATCTAGCACATATCTTATCCTGATTATAATCACCCTACCCAGCACCTTGCTGGGAACTGACAACAGCGTAACATCTCTCCAGTTATTACAGTTCTCCTGGTCACCTTTTTAGGTAATTTAATGATGACTCCTTTCTGCCATTCCTCAGGTATTTCTTCATTCTTCCATATTAATTTGAACACTTCCTCAAGTTTTCGTGCTGCCACATTACTCTGTATTCTCAACATTTCAGTATGTATGCTATCAACTCCTGGTGATTTACCGTTTCTCATCGCTTTTATATATTTTTTTTATTTCTTCTATAGTAGGCGGATTAGTGTCAATGTCTATGTCGAATAATTCATTGTTCGGAACATCAACAGGATCGTGGGGTACCTCTGAGTTGAGAACCTCAGAGAAGTGTTCTCTCCATCTCTCTATCTGACCTGCTTCTGATTTTATTACTTCTCCATCTTTGTTCTTGACCGGTGTACTTTTTCTGCAGCTTTCATTAGTTATTTTCTTGGTCAGTGTAAACAACGTTCTTTGTTCACCTATGTTTGCAGCATGTTCTCCTTGTTGTGCAAGGTCGTCCATATACGTCCTTTTGTCTGCTCGGACACTGTTTTTAACTTCTTTGTCTTTGGCTCTACACTTGTTCTTTAGTATTGTCTTAAGTCTTTCTGACTTGGTAGCATTGATTTTGTCCTTGATTGCTTTCCACTCGCTTACTTTGTTCAGCCTTCTTCCTGTCATCCATCCTGGTTGTGCGTGCGTTCTGAATCAAATAATTGTTTCGCTAGCACCACAAATAGCTTCCTTCGCCCCTGACCAACAATCCTCTACTCTCTCAGTTTGTTCCAACACTTGGAACCTATTACTTAGTGCAATCTTGAACTCTTGAGCAGTTTCATACAATCACAGCTTATCAACATCATACCTATTTCTACCGCTCTTCTCCACCGGCTGTCTACACAGCTTAAGTTGGATATTAGCTACAAGTTCGTGATCAGTGCCTACATCTGCTCATCTCCTTACTTTTATATCTTTCAATGATCTTTTGAATTTTCTTTCAATTGTGATGTGATTAATTTGGATCTTGGTAACTCCATTTGGTGACGTCCACGTTAACGAATGGATGCCCTTGTGCGGAAATATACTGCCACCGATTACAAGATTCTGTGTTTGACAAAACTCTGCAAATAAGAATCCATTTAAATTCATCTCTCCACATCCGTTTGTTGCCATCATATTTGTCTCCTAGGACCACAAACATGTCATGTTTCTGTACTGCTGTTGTTATACCGTGGAAAACTTCATAGAAGTTCTCCTTATCCACGTCGCTTGCATCGTTTGTAGGCGCGTAACATTGCACTACAGTCATCTTTATGTGTTTTGAATATAATCTAGCAGTAATAATTATTTCGTTCACTGGATGCCACAGAAGTGTATTCATGTTCTTCTTATATATTATTATCCCAATACCAGACTCGTGCCTGGTCTCTACCCCAGAATACACCAGTATCTCCCCTCCTTCAAGTCTGACTTTTCCTGTTCCAGTCCACCTACTCTCGCTGATTCCCAGTATGTCTATGCCATAGTTTTTCATTTCATCTACAATTTGCTCAGTTGTACCATCTGTGTTCATCGTCCTCACATTCTAACACGCAACCTTGATCTGTTTTCCGTGGATGTACTAACGGCTCTATCTTGGTGTTAGCTTTGGCTATCACCATTCATGCTATCCTCTGTCGAAGAACGGGCGCCAATATAACCCATCAGAAAGGCTGGATTTATTTTTCATGTTTCTGTAGTTTCAGCCCCGTAGTTACTGTTAACTGCTGCCTTCACAAGTCAGGTAGCAAACTGTGGTGTGGTCTCACCTGCTTACGGTTTGATTTCTGGTTGATGGAATGCCTGTCGATTGCGAATGCAGCGTTCAATTGAGGCAAGAAATAGCTATTTAAAGCTATGACTGCTTCGTCGTACTGGTGGCGTTCTCCGGTGTTTTCGAGACTTATGAAAATGTTTTACCAGTCTTTGGCGTTGTACATCATTTGCACCATTGTCTAACTGTTCAAAGATTAGTCCTTTACCGTCCGCGAATAGCACGAAACTGTGCAACCAGCGAGTCCATCAAGAGCACAACGTTGCCGGCTCCGCGAAGGGATCGAATCAAGTTTACCCTCCGTCTCGATGTTTGTTGTCTGGTTACACTAGGTTCAAGTGTACCCGCCTTTTTGACTGTTTCCCTCTGTTCATCATCCTAGTCGCCAGTGTCGGATGGCCGATTAATAACAGATTGAACACTCAGATTTAACTTGTCACTAGGCTGTATCAAGTGATAACTTCACATGCATGTACGACAGTGGGCATCACATGTCAGATTCAGGGCAACAGCTTATTTACCTGTCTTCAACGATTCGACTAACGTCTGGTGTTGCGTGGCGGCGACGGCGGACGCCAGTGCCAGCGACTTCTTGCCCGTAACGGTGTAGTCAAAGACGCACTGCTCAGAGCCGCCGCACATCCGGGTCACGTTCTCATCAGCAGGCGGTGGCTCGAATAGCGGCTCAAAGGAGGGATTAATAAAAGACGAGTGGTTGACGCCTGCTTCGTAGAAGAACAGCGATTATTCTGCTGTCGTATTCCCTATAAAGAAATTGTGTATTAGTGTCATTAAATATACAATACGCCGACACTGGTCCGCATACTTGTGTTACCTGTAGATTACATCACGGCTACATTGACAACTGGTGGATTCTTCTAAGAACATTTGTATTTAAACATGAATAAATATATATATATATATATATATATATATATATATATATATATATATATATATATATATATATATATATATAGACGATATTGATTATAGCAGTGCATTCCAGTGGTCGATAAAACAAGTAAAACTTTCTTCTCCTAATTAGTACCGGTCGATAAATCCGGCGTAGTAATACTACATCAACACTGTGTTATTGCGATGTGAATCGAAACCGAATTAATTATTGTTATTGCCGTCATGCTCTAATCCCTCAGACAGAGACAGCCTGTGTTCTGCCACAGAAATTCCGGTATACTTCATTAAAAGAACGAAACCATGCAGGTCGATATATAGCTCTGGATAGGAACACTTTCTTATCCGTGCGCGTCTGATCCACGTTTAAAAATATTTACAAATATTTAACAAGACATAGCAAGATTTAACAAGAGTACAGGAGTAAGTAAGTTTCTTGGATTCGCCCAAAGTACCTGGTATATAGATTTTCGCATTGTCATAAACTCAAACAAATAAGTCATTTATAAAATAAAACACCAGAACATTCCGTATTGCTACGTAGACTACTCACGCTATTGTGTTGAGTAAACGAATACAATAATAATGCTATTCTACATGCCGACAAGGAAAGTTCAAATTATTTAAGAAGTATAGTTTTACAACAACGTCACAATCAGTACACACTGTAAGTAACATTTTAAGAACCACCACAGTCACACGACTTACACATCTGACCAAAGTTTTCGAACACTTCTCTCGAGGTCGAGTTAACATCGATCACAACGCCATCTTGTGTCTGCATGTCATCGTCCGCTAAACCGTTCGCGTTGCCTAGCAACCCGGTTGGTTGCGCTGTGGAAAACATCAACATTAAACATTGTTATCATAATTACAAGCAATTAATTTCTTCTTGCAGAGAAAAACGGTGTGCTACATGATAATATATTAAATTAATTACTTTTCCAATAATCATATGAACAAGTAAAAAGACGAAGAAGAAGAAGAATGGTGTTTCATGTTGTGAAGAACTTTTCTGCGTCAATGGTTCGGGCGTGTATACACAGGAGGAAGGATAGCTTAGGAAACACTGTTATTCAAGGCGGAACCAAATTCATCAGCTACCCTTACCACCACTCACGATATATGAGTATATATACATTCACTAGTGAACGGGACACATTATGCATACCTGCGTTCCTTGGCCAAATTATTGAATACATAAGCGTTTCATCTACGGCAGCTAACTTTATTCCGTATTCCACGTCACCATGGAACTGTACATCACTTGTCATATTGGCTGCATCCAAGGTAACTGTGAAACCTATGTAAGATAAAAGCAACGGTTAATATATATTTCAATTGTGTCATAACAACAATCAGTAGGGCTATATATATATATATATATATATATATATATATATATATATATATATATATATATATATATATATATATATATATATATATATATATATATACACTGTACATCACAATAAAAAAGTACAATCCAGGCTGCTTGTCACAACTTGACGTCGTAGGCAAACCATGGCATGGATAACGATTGGAACTCATGGGTACCACTGATGCGATTACTCTAGTAGGGCTGTTGCTGTTAACTGTTTTACACTGGAACGTTCCACGCCTCCTCACGTTGAATCGGTTTAAGTTTGAAAGGATATATATATATATATATATATATATATATATATATATATATATATATATATATATATATATATATATATATATATATATATATATATATATATATATATAATATAAACACGAAATATAAGTTATAGAAATACGAAACACTGGATTGGGATATCACGTAATAATCCTTAAGCGACGAGGTACATGAACGGATCGCAAGCTAAACCATTCAAGCGTTACAAACCTTTAGTTATCTGTTTTTTTAGAAGTGACTAACAATCATCTCAATGTACCAAACAACAGAGTTAGCTGCTTGTTTTTTTAAAGGCCGAATTATGGTACACGATTAAAGCAAACTCTGCCTCGCCAATGGCACCTAGATTTATTAAATTTTCCTACCAGAGAATTATTGGGTATGTAACTCGTCGAAGTTTTGTTTAACAGCGTCTACGAAGATGTCGAGTCCCAACGTCTCGTTGAGTTGCACCTCGATCACGCTACTATTGGCCACCTTTCTTGCCGCTAGGGCGGTCCACGATGTCGCCCTGATGAGGTCGCCTGACAACCAGATATATAAGACGTATAGTGCACAAAAGGTTCATGGTCCGCAGTCCTTACAAATCCCGTATAATACAAATTGAGTATTTTATCTTACGAGATGTACCTTGCTCGTTTCTTGCTTGTGTTGCTCTTCCTTGTGCCAGGAAATCAGAGCTACGGATTAGCCAGAACTCTCCCAGTCCGTTGAATGTATACTGCAGATCGTCCATTGTTATAACGTGTGGGTCTCCAAACGTTGTTCCTGGAATTATCAACACATGTGTCAATGCTATTTAAATTAATAGAAGACATTGCACTTCTCATATGGACATAGTGGTATGTTTTGTATGTATAGAAAGAATAGCAGCAGCAGCAGTAGCAGCAGCAGCAGCAGCAGCAGCAGCAGCAGAAGCAGCAGCTGTAGCAGTGTAGTCATCATCGTAACGAGAGATTTTAGTTAAACATTGCTATAGTTTCATTTGATTTTAAAGTTCGTTTCAAATGTTGGGCGGAGCTACAAAGAAAGCGCTTATCCAGATTAAGCATAATTTTAGGAACAAAAATAATAAAATAAATAAGCATTTAGCGAGCAAAATATATAATTTGAATTCGTGCAGAAGGAAGCAAAAATCATCAGTGGCAGAGACACGGATCCACTGAGACCATGTGACATATTGCCTGTGGAGAATAACAAGAAACAATACTATCACATACCAACAATTGGAGGTAAGTATGTTTTGCAGTCGTCTGTTGGCCTAACTTCTCCGTATTTCCTGCAGTTGTCTGAGAGCTTACAACACAGGAAATGAGGCTTGACGTCTTCCAAGAGGTGGCTTACGGAAGGTGTTTTAACGATGTCCTTGCTGACGTATCCTTTATAATGCGCCACTTGTAAAGTTCCTCCGCCGTTCTCATACGGCAGAATGTCCCCACTCCCATCATAACAACATTGCTGGCCGGCACCGAGTACACTGTGGAAACGTAGATACACCAAAATTATAATTAACATCATCATTAATTAAATCGTTATTTGCACAATGATAATCACAATACGCACTAATATGAAATTCTGTAAAATATATTTGTTTTTATCTAGTTTATCTCTAAAAATCATATAAGAAATATGACCCAATTGTTTTTATAATTACCACAGTGCAACACTAAATAATATATTCGTAAGATTATAAACATATTGGGACTACATTAACCTACCTAGGGAAAGCGGAGCGAATGCAGTGTATGGCACCGCGGTGAAAAATATTGCAGGCAGCGTTTCCGTTCGAACATGATGGGTTGTCCTCGAACTGTGTTACAACGGCCGCCTGTGTTCTCTTGCACGGACATTTTGGGTAGCTTAGCATATCCGGTGGATTTTTACTCTCTCCGACGTACCAGTCAATGCAGTTCTGTCCATATAGAGCATAACCCACGTCACCCAGTCTCCGGCGAACTATTTCAATGGCGTTGTTCTCTCCTCGAAGTTCTCCTCCAAGGTGTCGGTTCAGATTCCGCCAGGTGGAGCTAGTGTCACCTCGTCGTACTAAGTCTGTGACGTACATATTCTGGTACCACATGGCGAAGTGGATCTCCGACCAAAGAGACTTTACGTTTCTAAATGGAAACAAATATGCCTGTTTTTGATATGTTATTATGCAATGCCTATGGACATGTAAAAGGTATTGCATCACAAACGTCATTATGGTTGCATTGATCGTGTGCACTCAACAATACTGAACACGCTCAAGCTCTCAAAGTAGACAAGTTAAGGTGTGCTTTTAATCGCTTGAGATGGAATACGGTGATGGTTTACTCAGATATAGTACTCTCTTTTCTCGAAACATTAGTAGGTTTCCAATATATGACCATTCCTCATTCTGGGATTGATTACGTTACAAGACAACAAACAAATACGGCATAAAAACAGATCAAACAAATTTGACGTACGCCTTATTTAAAAAAAAAAAACATACTATACAATAAAGACATATTGCGCTAAATCATCGGTAAACCCAAACTCAGCAGCGCCAAAGCAACAGTATTAGACAGTTTATAATCAGTTAGCAATTTCAGTAGTGAACAGTTGGATCGGTGCCTCGAGGATCTATGCGTGATAAGCGCGTTTAGTAAAGTAAAGCAAATTTTATTTCATCATACGCAAAATATACAACATAATTCAAGACAAAAGCAATACAGATGAGGTTGCTAAGTAGTAGTATAAACTTATCGAGCTGGTAGCCTATTAAATCAAACGAAATATAGTATAAACCCATATTAATATTATGTAAAGTTGAATTAATAGCAATACACTCAGTAATAATATATTCAGGTTATGGATTTCTTTCTGAAATTTTAAATATGGTCATGGTTACGTTTTTGACAAACGTGGTCATGGTTACGTTTTTGACATACGAATGATTGTCATTAGGGGTTTACTAGCTTACATTGCAACGTCAGCATTTGCCTCCCGTAGTCGCAGCGCGCCGACAAAGCCAGATGTTAGCGTGGGGGACACCTTCAAATCTACCGGCAGCCTCAAGCTGCCCACATTCTCCGCCGATCTCACCAGAGGTACCACCTCTCTCAGAATGTCAGAGTTATTGCGACCATACCTAGAACAAATGCAAATGGGCTAGCGCGAGTTCCTGCGTTCGCACATATGAATGCGTATATATGTCCATGAACGTATGGGTAAGACGGAAATCGAACAGGCCAGAACATGTACTTCACGGATTTAATACGACGAGGTGACATTAGTGCCACCTGGAGGACCTTGGAGAACTTCGAGGAGCAAACAACCCCATTACAGGTGGTTAAAATGTATTGATTTCAAGCGAGTGACTTACCTGAACACGACGAAATCAACATATATTCGTGTAGCGTTGAAATATGAGGGTGACCAAGAAATGTCAAATGTTTTTTTTAAATCACCCCACGCAATTTTGTCTTTTTTACGAGAACGACAGGCTCTCTGTTGTCTTCGCGAACTGCAAATGGTATACGTCAACAATACTCAAGTGATTGTATTGTGTGTGTGTGTGTGTGTGTGTGTGTGTGTGTGTGTGTGTGTGTGTGTGTGTGTGTGTGTGTGTGTGTGTGTGTGTGTGTGTGTGTGTGTGTGTGTGTGTGGAGGGGGGGGGGGGTGCGTGCATGCGTTCGTTCGGTCGGTCGTGCGTGAGTGCGTGTGAAGATAACATATATACTAAGGACACTCTTAAATTCACATGCTATAAAACCATAAACGAAACAACGATGAACATCAGTGGTCTGACCCCAGATTGATAAAAAACATACCACTAGTCACTGATCAGTAACTGTTCATTTATACAAAGTTTTCTTCGTATAGATGATTTACTATATGCGCACGCGCGCACGCACGTACGCACTCAATCACGCACGTACGCACACCTGCACACGCATTGAAATATCAAACATTGAATGTATGATTACATACCTGAATGTCAAATAGTGTTTAATAATAATAATAATATACTTGATTTATTCACCATCAAATCCGGGTCTCGTGCCCCGTTCACGGGTGATTACAAAATCGGCAAACTTCAAAGAAACATCAAGAATCTTTTAAGATAAATAAATAAAAAGTAAAAAGTAAAATTAGGAAACAAAATGCTAGTATATATACATACATACATACATACACACATACATACATACATACATATATGCATATATATATATATATATATATATATATATATATATATATATATATATATATATATATATATAAATAATCCTATGTATAGTAAAAGTACAGGTAAGTGCAATGATAAAGCAAATAATTTACAAAGTTCTGAAGAGCTGATCATATTGCATAATAAATAATAAAAGCCTATATTATATTAAATAAGTTAAAAAGCTCTTAAGTTAAATAAACCTAAGATAAATAAAACTATACATTAATTAAACTGTATACATGAATAATACCAAGGTTAAATGTGGTCTGATTAAATTACTTTAAGAACAAAAATGTCTTCAATAATTTTCCAAATTGCATGGTGTTCTGGATCGCGAGTAGATCCAGTTGCAGAGAGTTCAAGCAAAGCAAACGCTCGGCGGCCATAACGTTCTAGGTTTACGCATGGAACATCAAGAAGTAAACCACCACCAGAGCGTAGGGTCCTGCGTGGCGAGCGACGATGTAGCAGTGAGGCAAGATACACTGCCGTGCCTGCATACAGTGCCTTGTGTACAACCATGAGGAATTTGTACTCGATACGCTTTCTCACTTGGAACCAGTGTAGGTGTTGCAGGACATCAGTGATAGATCGCCGATCATCTCGTCGAAGTTGCATCAAAACACGAGCGGCTGAGCGTTGAACACTCTCTAGATGATGCAGCAGACGGTCAGATATGCCAAAGAGCATAGCATTACCATAGTCGAGTATGGGTGTCACCAGTGCATGGACAAGGCATTTGTAGACACTGATCGTCATTGCCCCTCGTGCCCGTGCAATTCTCGAGAGATGGTAGTAGGCACTTCGACATGCATTTGCCACCTGCATCACCATCGACATATCAACATCGATTGCAACAGCAAGGTCACGGACGATGGTCGATGTCGCTACATATTGTCCGCATACGTCAACGTGCTCAATGTGTATTGGTCTGCGAAAAATCGATTAATGTATAACAATTACTTCCGTTTTGCTCTCGTTGAGAACCAGTCCGTTGTCGTAGAGCCACGTTTTAACTTCACTAATGCACGCCTCAATTCGGATAAGAGCACTTGTATGGTCAAACGGTGGGAAATCGACGTATAACTGCGTATCAACGGCGTACAGATGATGGTGTACGTCGTGTCGGTTGAGTATCATCGGCTTACATATGGTGGTGTACGTCGTGTCGGTTGAGTATCATCGGCGTACCGATGATGGTGTACGTCGTGTCGGTTGAGTAAATTCGTTAGAGGCGCAATGTAGGCGTTGAAGAGCAGCGGGCCAAGAACCGACCCCTGTGGAACTCCGGAACTCATCACGGTACATTCTGACATTTCTTTCCTGACACGCACGGCAGAGGTACGACCACATAGGTATGATGCCAACCACGCATGCAAGTATGACATTCTCATTCAGGAAGCGTTGCAGTTGTCTCGAGAGGAAGCGCTCCATTGTCTTAGCGACAAACGAAATGTTAGATATTGGGAGGAAGTTAGATAGCACATTGACATCAGTGCCTGGTTTTTTTTCAGTACCGGCGTCACAATGGCGTGCTTCATCGACTGTGGGACTATAGCAGTGGAGAGCGACGCATTAATTGTGCGTGTAATAGCCGGACACAGAGCTTTAATGTTCTGTTTAAGGAGTGACGTTGTCAGCGGGTCCAGCTCACATGACTTGGTAGCAAATGCTAAATTTATGTTCTTCACGTATGCAGGTGAAGCAGCTTCAAAACATAGTAAACGTGCAGCCACATTCGTCGCTGCATCTTCAGTGGACGATTGAGTCATATAGGTAGCGGCCTGTCTCCAGCTCGACCGAGTAGTGTGTTTGCGATCTGGTAGACACGTCGGATATTGCCACCAGCACTTGTCATCTCAGTTCGGTAGTAATGTGATCGCGCTGTCATATGTGATTTTCGGAACGTGTTGCTCAAATCGGTGTATATTTGACGATGTACAGGAAGTCCAGTTAGTCACCAGTTACGCTCAGCACGACGCAATGCCCCTTTCTCGTCAGGTAGTTTAGTCAGCTTGATTGTCGAATAAACAAAACAAAAAAATTCAAAACGTATTAAGCCATATCATTAAAAAGATGTTACTATTATTAAATTTGTTTTATTATATATGGTTATACTTCTTTGAGGCACACAATCTCTAAAAACACTAATTATATGAACCTATCAGAAATATACTTCTTCATAGTACGAAATGAAATTGAACAACTGGGTATTTACCGAGAGTAAATATTCCGGCGTCGGTGTAGTTCTGTCCACCACTGATAGATAGCGCTACTGGAATTTGCCCTGTTCGAAGCAGCATAGGAAGTACACACTGCGCGTGCGTGTGATCTATGACGTCAGCTTGCACCACAATGTCGTTGAACTTGCATACAACATTAGATGTGTTTATCAGGTCGGCGAAACATTCGCCAAAAACCGTCACTGTCATGCCTCCCAGCATGGAACCATAGGTAGGACTAACCCATAGCGAACCTAAATTAAAGTAGAAATATTTTAACATGATAGCAAGCTTAACATAATTAATTAACAATCAATGCAATGACGGATCTAGGGGCGGGGTTGCGCATGCCACCGTCTTCATACAGAATGCATCATTTCAAGCACACCAAGACATATTTATGTTGCATGCCTAAACCCCATTATCATGAGAGTGTCCCCTGGTCAAATCTTTGATCCGCCCCAAAATGACTTCGGCATATATAGTGCAAGCAGAACAGGTGCTACTAACCACCACATGAAGTCTGTGTGCCGTCCCAGGTACCAGCAACAGTGCACTGTCGTCGAGACGAACCAGTCAGACGTAATCCGTCGTTACAGGAGAAGGTGGCAACGGCATCAACGACCGAGCTGATGATGCTCTTGACTCCGCAAGACGGTGTCTTCAAGGAACTGCAGTGGATTTCTGCAACGAATTACTCTGTGATAAATCTGTCGATACGTATGTAGCTAAATGATCTATAATGTCCATCCTGAGTGAGAGTGTGTGTGTGTGTGTGTGTGTGTGTGTGTGAGTGCGTGCGTGCGTGCGTGCGTGCATGCATATATGTGTGTACGCATGTGTGTATACTGCAACACGTCATGCAAATGTCCTGTTATGTCCGTGAATGTGTTTGTGTGTGTGTGTGTGTGTGTGTGTGTGTGTGTGTGTGTGTGTGTGTGTGTGTGTGTGTGTGTGTGTGTGTGTGTGTGTGTGTGTGTGTGTGTGTGTGTGTGTGTGTGTGTGTGTGTGTGTGTGTGTGTGTGTGTGTGTGTGTGTGTGTGTGTGTGTGTTGGTGAGTGTGTTCGTGCGTGCGTGCTTGCATACATCTATGTATGATACAGTTCGTCATACATATGTCGTTAAATGTGGATCACTGCGCCATCTTCGTACTTTCAACGAGAACAATATTCCGTATTTAGAGACGATCAATAGCATCGTGCTTAGCAACGAGGTCGGTCAAAGTTTAACACGATTTAGCAAGATTACCATCCAAGGCAAAGGCCCAGAAGGCAAGTGGACAAGGAAGCCATTGGTTTATCTGGAGTAACGGAACATACAAGGCACTTGCAGTTGGACGTTCCGTCGTATTTCTCGTTGTATTTCTAGACAAGAATTTATTTGTGGGCAAAGTTGTTTCAGCGTGAAACAGAATGTAGCAAAGTTTTATCTAGGAGAAGTATGCAGTCTTAGTATTGCAATGTATACATATGTATACTAACTGGTTGTTAAGGCGAAGATAATTAGGTTTGCGACGACGTCACACTCAATTTCAGTGAAATAAATTTGATTACGATATACGCATGTTTTGTATTTATTCTACGAAAGAAATATGGGAAATATAAAACCAAAATGCATATATTTACAATATAACATTTGATATGTAATGGTCCTTTTTTCTGAAGCAATTTCCAAATGCCATTCATTACAAAGCGTGCGCCGTAAACGCATGTTTTTAAACGTATACGAACAAGGGACTGGTATGTCAACAAAATAATGTTTATTGCAACATAGACCATTTGTACATGTATTTATACATAGTTTATGTTCAACAGTAATGTTGCCATTATGCATAGCTTGACCGTAGAGAAAGCTAAATTATGAATAATATCTCGATGGGTTCATCGATATACCAATACACATGGTTTCCACGCCGTTCCATTCGCCAACGTCGGTACAATTCCTCTGAGCCGAACCACTGAGACGAAATCCATAGTCGCAGGAGAACATCATAACCGAGTCGACGACGTCATTGCTGCCGATCTTGCTGCCGTTTGATGGTGTCTCCAAAGAGCCACAGTGGATCTCTACAGAGAAATCATGACAACAACATGGCAGTTGTGTTGACCTTTTGTGTTTTATTGTAAATTTGAAACCAGAACTAGGTAATTAAAAGGTTAATTCCATTGTAGAAAACGGTGCAACGTACGAAAACATCAGGCAATTGTTGTAGTTAGAAATATGTGAAAAATCTATTTGCAGGGTTGTGTGAGAGAAACATGAAACACAAGCACATAAACCAAAGTGAGAGTTAGATCGTTTTTATTCAAAACGTTATAATGTATGTCCCGGTTGAGCCACTCCAACGCTGGATTCAAAATGGTTTTAGACATGCAAGGTCTATTATAATACTGATGCTTGCAC
Organism: Lamellibrachia columna; assembly: GCA_963662155.1. Classification (NCBI taxonomy): domain Eukaryota; kingdom Metazoa; phylum Annelida; class Polychaeta; order Sabellida; family Siboglinidae; genus Lamellibrachia; species Lamellibrachia columna. The sequence continues at coordinate 44,214,188 of OY759269.1, read as the reverse complement.
TGGCACGTATCACTGAAGGCATAAAACAAACTCAACTATTTCTGGCGTTTGTTTTATATACTTATCCAAAGCCTTCGTCAGTATCCACCAGGAATGTAAATTTTATATATCAATCGCCTATTAAATATTGAACTCTAGTGTAGACATTAACAGACTGGAGAAAGTTTAGAAGTCAACTCTTGGTGGTCATATCAAACTGGCATATACAATATCGGAGACAGGATCGAAGGATGCCATACTCGGATTATGTCAAATGACAGGACAACAGGACCACCGTCAAGCTACATGGTGACCTACGAGCGTTGTCGACAGAGCTAAGAAGGAGACGATAAGAACATGTTGGGGCGAATGAAAAGGTATTTGCAGTACACCATTAAATAATGTATGGGTAGATTATTTTACGGCCTATGAAATATCACCCTCCATTGTAGCAATCGAAAAAGATTATCAAACTGGCATGTACAATATTGAAGACCGGATCAATGGATGCCACACTTGGATTATGTGAAATGACATAATCGTATGACCAACACCCAGCTACATTAGTAGTATGTGGGGGAATCTGACACCCCCAAAAATGTGCAGATTTGGGGCTCATTCTGATTGGTTGAAATTTGAAAAGGAGAGATCTGATTGGTCGTGCGCTTATTGCCGCTAGGGGCGCCACCGTATAATCCCCTATTATTGCTCAAATGTGCAGATTTGGGGCACTTTCTGATTGGTCGAGAGCAGTTTCACCACCAGGGGGCGCCACGGGGGTAATTGTGTCGATGTATCTGATTGGTCGAGAACCATCACGTGACCTATGACGTCACAGCTCATTTGCATACATTAGCATAAATTAGCATAAATTACACCGTTTTGTAGTGAAACCGTCACTAGGGGGCGCAACGTGTCATCCCCTATTATCGCCCCCGAGACATTGTTTTGTAGTTTTTAAATCCTCCAAAATGTTAAGTTTTGGGGCTCATTATGATTGGTTGAAATTTGAAATGGAGCGTTCTGATTGGTCGTGCGCTTATTGCCGCTAGAGGCGCCACCGTATAATCCCCTATTATCGCTCAACGGTAAAATTTTGGGCACTTTCTGATTGGTCGAGAGCAGTTTTACCACCAGGGGGCGCCACATGGGGTCATTATCATTGGTCGAGAGCCGTCACGTGACCTATGACGTCACAGCTATTTGCATAAATTAGCATAACTTACAAAAAATCGCACTCCTTTGCGGTCATACTGTCACCAGGGGCGCCACAGGGACTCATTCTGATTGGTCGAGAGCCGTCATGTGACCTACGACGCCTATATTTGCATAAATTAGCATACATTAGCATATATTGCACCCTTTTGTGGTGAAACCGTCACCAGGGGGCGCTACCGGTCAATTGTGTCGACGGTTTGTGACCTAGATTTGACTGTTCTGATTGGTCGAGAGCCTTTTGTGGTGAAACCGTCACCAAGGGGCGCTACCGGTCAATTGAATCGACGGTTTGTGACCTAGTTTGGACTGTTCTGATTGGTCGAGAGCCGTCACGTGACCTGTGACGTCACAGTTCATTTGCATAAATTTGCATAAATTAGCATAAATTATACCGTTCTATAGTGAAACCGTCACAAGGGGGCGCAACGTGTCATCCCCTATTATCGCCCCCGAGACATTGTTTTGCTGTGATATTGTCGCCAGGGGCGCTACGGGTCAAACGTGTCGACGGTTCTGATGGGTCGAGAGCCGTCACGTGACTTATGACGCCACAGCTCTTCATTTGTATGTCACGTGACCTCTCTATACATACCTCTATCTTGTTTTACTGCCATGTTGTTTTGCGATGATACGGTCACCAGGAGGCGCTGCTACAACGTCACAGTTCCTCGTTTGCATATCACATGACCTCCCTATGGAGGCTGCCATCTTGTTTTGGGGCATTGTTTTACGATGATACGATTACCAGACGGCGCTGCGGGGCAAGGTCGAAGGTCAAAGGTCACCGATTTTTGTGCTGATACGATTGCCAGTTAGGGTTAGGGTTAGTAACCCTAATTCCGACGTCTATTGGGAACCCTAATACGGACCTTGTAGGGTTATTAACCCTAATGAAAGGTCAAAGATCGCCGATATGTTGTACTTATGCAATTGCCAGTTAGGGTTAGGGTTAGGGTTAGCAACCCTAATTCTGTCGTCTTCGGTTTAATACTGACGATTATGACGCGCTTTCCGAGAAACTACACGAAACCGGTTTAAACCGGTTTCGTGTAGTTTTTTTCTTCTTTTCTGGAACGTTCGAACGACGTCATGGAATTTTCCACGCTCACGAAAAGAAACACCATCCCGCATTTTCACCCTGCTAGCAAACTGAAACCTAGCGGACGAAAGTTCGTGCATGCAGCGGAAAAAACGTAACCGTGCATGTAAGCTATGCGACGCATATTGCCTCGTTGCATTATATCTAGAACCTTTCGACGTATTTCGTTTCGCGTCGACATCTACGTACCGCCTATTTCACAACGAGTCTGCAAAAAACACCGCGAGGTCAAAAGGTCAACAAAACAAAACAAACACCGCCGCTTTCTGGAACGTTCGAACGAAGTCACGCCTTTTCACCCAGCTAGCAGACTGAAATCTAGCGGACGAAAGTTCGTGCATGCAGCGGGAAAAACACGGCAAAAACCCAGAAAAAGTACATCGTCAGCAAACTTTCAGGGTAAACTGTAGGAGGTGTGGGTAAATTGTAGGAATTATGGGTAAACTGTAGGAGTTATGGGTAACCTGTAGGAATTATGGGTAAACTGTAGGAGTTATGGGTAACCTGTAGGAATTATGGGGAAACTGTAGGAGTTATGGGTAAACTGTAGGAGGTATGGGTAAACTGTAGGACGGCTTGTGCGCTCCAACTGGTCTTGTCTTTTTTTTCACACTGGTCAGTCGCTGTTGGTGGACTTTGGCTTGTACGCTTCCACTCGTTTCGTCTTTTTCACACTGATCAGTCGCTGTTGGTGGAATTTGGCTTGTGTACTTCCACCCGTCTTGTCTTTTTTTGACACTGGTCAGTCGCTGTTGGTGGACTTTGACTTGTGCGCTCTCACTCGTCTTGTCTTTTTTGACACTGGTCAGTCGCTGTTGGTGGACTTTGACTTGTGCTCTCCCACTCATCTTGTCTTTTTCACACTGGCCAGTCGCTGTTGGTGGATTTGACTTGTGTACTTCCACCCATCTTGTCTTTTTTGACACTGGTCAGTCGCTGTTGGTGGACTTTGGCGTGTGCGTTCCCACTCGTCTTGTCTTTTTTGACATTGGTCAGTCGCTGTTGGCGGACTTTGACTTGTGTGCTACCACTCGTCTTGTCTTTTTTGAAACTGTTCAGTCGCTGTTGGTGGACTTTGGCTTGTACGCTTCCACTCGTCTTGTCTTTTTCACACTGGTCAGTCGCTGTTGGTGGACTTTGGCTTGTGTACTTCCACCCGTCTTGCCTTTTTTTGACACTGGTCAGTCGCTGTTGGTGGACTTTGGCGTGTGCGCTCCCACTCGTCTTGTCTTTTTTTTTTTTGGACATTGGGCAGTCGCTGTTGGCGGACTTTGACTTGTGTGCTCCCACTCGTCTTGTCTTTTTTCACACTGGTCAGTCGCTGTTGGTGGACTTTGGCTTGTACGCTTCCACTCGTCTTGTCTTTTTCACACTGGTCAGTCGCTGTTGGTGGACTTTGGCTTGTGTACTTCCACCCGTCTTGTCTGTTTTGACACTGGTCAGTCGCTGTTTGTGGACTTTGGCGTGTGCGCTCCCACTCGTCTTGTCTTTTTTTTGACATTGGTCAGTCGCTGTTGGTGGATTTTGACTTGTGTACTTCCACTCGTCTTCTCTTTTTTGACATTGGTCAGGCGTTGTTGGCGTACTTTGACTTGTGTGCTCCCACTCGTCTTGTCTTTTTTGACATTGGTCAGTCACTGTTGGTGAATTTTGGCATGTGCTCTCCCACTCGTCTTGTCTTTTTTTGACACTGGTCAGTCGCTGTTGGTGGACATTGGCTTGTGCACTTCCACCCGTCTTGTCTTTTTTGACATTGGTCAGTCGCTGTTTGTGGACTTTGGCGTGTGCGCTCCCACTCGTCTTGTCTTTTTTTTGACATTGGTCAGTCGCTGTTGGTGGATTTTGACTTGTGTACTTCCACTCGTCTTCTCTTTTTTGACATTGGTCAGGCGTTGTTGGCGTACTTTGACTTGTGTGCTCCCACTCGTCTTGTCTTTTTGACATTGGTCAGTCACTGTTGGTGGACTTTGGCTTGTGCGTTTCCACTCGTCTTGTCTTTTTCGACATTGGTCCGTCGCTGTTGGCGGACTTTGGCTTGTGCGCTCCCACTCGTCTTGTCTTTTTCGCACTGGGCAGTCACTGTTGGTGGACTTTGGCTTGTGCACTTCCACTCGTCTTGTCTTTTTGACACTGGGCAGTCGCTGTTGGTGGACTTTGGCTTGTGCGCTTCCACTCGTCTTGTCTTTTTGACATTGGTCAGTCGCTGTTGGTAGACTTTGACTTGTGCGCTCACACTCGTCTTGTCTTTTTGACATTGGTCAGGTACTGTTGGTGGACTTTAGCTTGTGCGCTCCCACTTGTCTTGTCTTTTTGACATGGTATGCATGGAGACATTTGACACCATGTAACATGCATGGATACATTGACCGCTGTGTGATATGTATGGAGACATTGACCACCATGTGGTATGCATGGAGATATTTACAACTGTGTGATATGGAGACATTGACCGCCATGTGACATGTATGGAGACATTTGACACCATGTGGAATGCATGGAGACATTGACTGCCATATGACATGCGTGGAGACATTGACTACTATGTGACGTGCATGGAGACATTGACCGCCATGTGACATGCATGGAGACATTGACTGCCATATGACATACATGGAGACATTGTCTACCATGTGACGTGTATGGAGACATTGACCGCCATGTGACATGCATGGAGACATTGACTTCCATATGACATACATGGAGACATTGACTACCATGTGACGTGCATGGAGACATTTACCGCCATGTGATATGCATAGGGACATTTACCAATATGAGATATGCATGGAGACATTTGATACCATGTGACATGCATGGAGACATTGACTGCTATGTGACATGTATGTAGACATTTACCACTATGTGGTATGTATGGACACGTTTACCACCATGTGATATGTGTCAATACATTTACCCCTGTGTGATATGTATGGAGACGTTTGACACCATGTGATATGCGTGTAGACATAGACCCTCATGTGACATGCATAGAGACATTTACCACTGTGTTATATGTATGGAGACATTTTACACCATGTGATATGCATGGAGACAATGACCGCCATGTGACATGCATGGTGACATTGACCACCATATGATATGCATGGAGACATTTGATACCATTTGATATGCATGGAGACATTGACAACCATGTGACATGCATGGAGACATTGACCACCATGTGACATGTATAGAGCAATTGACCGCCATGTGACATGCATGGATACTTTTACCGCTGTGTGATATGTATGGAGACATTCACCATCATGTGATATGTGTGGATACATTTACGCCTGTGTGATATGTATGTAGACATTTGACATCATGTGATATGCGTGGATACATTGACCATCTTGTGACATGCATGGAGACATTTACCACTGTGTGATATGTATGCAGACATTGACCGCCATATGGTATGCATGGAGACATTGACCGCCATGTGACATGCATGGAGACATCGACTGCCTGTTATCGGTTATATAACCCTAGATAGCCTGCACTGAGACAGTGGTAAATGTCTCCATACATATCACACAGTGGTCAATGTCTCCACGCATATCACACGACAACCGCACGTGTTCCGTGGTGGCGGCGGCATGGAAAGAGGTGTAACCCAACCTGTTGTCAGTTGTATAACCCTAGATAGCCTGCATCGAGACAGTGCTGTTTGCCTACCCTATCATCACATAGTTGTTGGCTCGTAGATAGCCTGCGTTGAAACGTTGTGTATGACAATGTCTTGTTTTCTTCAAGTTGTGTGTGACAATGTCTTGTTTTCTTCAAGTTGCGTATGACAGTGTCTTGTTTTCTTCAAGTTGTGTGTGAAAATGTCTTGTTTTCTTCAAGTTGCGTATGACAGTGTCTTGTTTTATTCAAGTTGTGTTCAATGTCTCCACGCATATCACACAGTGGTAAATGTCTCCACACATATCACATGGTGGTGAATGTCTCCATGCATGCCACATGGCAGTCGATGTCTCCATGCATGTCACATGGCGGTCAATGTCTCCATGCATACCATATGGCGGTCAATGTCTGCATACATATCACACAGTGGTAAATGTCTCCATGCATGTCACATGATGGTCAATGTATCCACGCATATCACATGATGTCAAATGTCTACATACATATCACACAGGCGTAAATGTCTCCACACATATCACATGATGGTGAATGTCTCCATACATACCACACAGCGGTAAAAGTATCCATGCATGTCACATGGCGGTCAATTGCTCTATACATGTCACATGGTGGTCAATGTCTCCATGCATGTCACATGGTAGTCAATGTCTCCATGCATATCAAATGGTATCAAATGTCTCCATGCATATCATATGGTGGTCAATGTCACCATGCATGTTACATGGCGGTCAATGTCTCCATGCATATCACATGGTGTAAAATGTCTCCATACATATCACACAGGGGTAAATGTCTCCACACATATCACATGGTGGTAAACGTCTCCATACATACCACATAGTGGTAAATGTCTACATACATGTCACATAGCAGTCAATGTCTCCATGCATGTCACATTGTGGTTAATGTCTCCACGCATATCACACATTGGTAAATGTCTCCATGCATGTCACATGGTGTCAAATGTATCCATACATATCACACAGCGGTAAATGTCCCTATGCATGTCACATGTCGGTCAATGTCTCCATGCACGTCACATGGTAGTCAATATCTCCATGTATGTCATATGGAAGTCAATGTCTCCATGCATGTCACATGGTATCAAATGTATCCATTCATATCATATGGTGGTCAATGTCACCATGCATGTCACATGGCGGTCAATGTCTCCATGCATATCACATGGTGTAAAATGTCTCCATACATATCACACAGTGGTAAATGTCTCCATGCATGTCACATGAGGGTCAATGTCTACATGCATATCACATGGTGTCAAATGTCTCCATACATATCACACAGGGGTAAATGTCTCCACACATATCACATGGTGGTAAACGTCTCCATACATACCACATAGTGGTAAATGTCTACATACATGTCACATAGCAGTCAATGTCTCCATGCATGTCACATTGTGGCTAATGTCTCCACGCATATCACACATTGGTAAATGTCTCCATGCATGTCACATGGTGTCAAATGTATCCATACATATCACACAGCGGTAAATGTCCCTATGCATGTCACATGTCGGTCAATGTCTCCATGCACGTCACATGGTAGTCAATGTCTCCATGTATGTCATATGGAAGTCAATGTCTCCATGCATGTCACATGGTATCAAATGTATCCATGCATATCATATGGTGGTCAATGTCACCATGCATGTCACATGGCGGTCAATGTCTCCATGCATATCACATGGTGTAAAATGTCTCCATACATATCACACAGTGGTAAATGTCTCCATGCATGTCACATGAGGGTCAATGTCTACACGCATATCACATGGTGTCAAATGTCTCCATACATATCACACAGGGGTAAATGTCTCCACACATATCACATGGTGGTAAACGTCTCCATACATACCACATAGTGGTAAATGTCTACATACATGTCACATAGCAGTCAATGTCTCCATGCATGTCACATTGTGGTCAATGTCTCCACGCATATCACACATTGGTAAATGTCTCCATGCATGTCACATGGTGTCAAATGTATCCATACATATCACACAGCGGTAAATGTCCCTATGCATGTCACATGTCGGTCAATGTCTCCATGCACGTCACATGGTAGTCAATGTCTCAATGTATGTCATATGGAAGTCAATGTCTCCATGCATGTCACATGGCGGTCAATGTCTCCATGCACGTCACATGGTAGACAATGTCTCCATGTATGTCATATGGCAGTCAATGTCTCCATGCATGTCACATGGCGGTCAATGTCTCCATGCACGTCACATAGTAGTCAAAGTCTCCACGTATGTCATATGGCAGTCAATGTCTCCATGCATTCCACATGGTGTCAAATGTCTCCATACATGTCACATGGCGGTCAATGTCTCCATATCACACAGTGGTAAATATCTCCATGCATACCACATGGTGGTCAATGTCTCCATACATATCACACAGCGGTCAATGTATCCATGCATGTCACATGGTGTCAAATGTCTCCATGCATACCATGTCAATAAGACAAGACAAGTGGGAGCGCACAAGCTAAAGTCCACCAACAGTACCTGACCAATGTCAAAATGACAAGACGAGTGGGAGCGCACAAGTCAAAGTCTACCAACAGCGACTGACCAATGTCAAAAAGACAAGACGAGTGGAAGCGCACAAGCCAAAGTCCACCAACAGCGACTGACCAGTGTCAAAAAGACAAGACGAGTGGAAGTGCACAAGCCAAAGTCCACCAACAGTGACTGCCCAGTGCGAAAAAGACAAGACGAGTGGGAGCGCACAAGCCAAAGTCCGCCAACAGCGACGGACCAATGTCGAAAAAGACAAGACGAGTGGAAACGCACAAGCCAAATTCCACCAACAGTGATTGACCAATGTCAAAAAGACAAGACGATTGGGAGCGCACAAGTCAAAGTCCACCAACAGTACCTGACCAATGTCAAAAAATACAAGACGGGTGGGAGAACACAAGCCAAAGTCCACCAACAGCGACTGACCAGTGTCAAAAAGACAAGAGGAGTGGAAGTGCACAAGCCAAAGTCCACCAACAGTGACTGCCCAGTGCGAAAAAGACAAGACGAGTGCGAGCGCACAAGCCAAAGTCCGCCAACAGCGACGGACCAATGTCGAAAAAGACAAGACGAGTGGAAACGCACAAGCCAAAGTCCACCAACAGCGACTGACCAGTGTCAAAAAGACAAGACGAGTGGAAGCGCACAAGCCAAAGTCCACCAACAGTGACTGACCAGTGTGAAAAAGGCAAGACGAGTGGGAGCGCACAAGTCAAAGTTCACCAACAGCAGCTGACCAGTGTCAAAAAGACAAGACGAGTGGGAGAGCATATGCCAAAGTTCACCAACAGTGACTAACCAATGTCAAAAAAGACAAGACGAGTGGGAGCACACAAGTCAAAGTACACCAACAACGCCTGACCAATGTCAAAAAAGACAAGACGGGTGGAAGTGCACAAGCCAATGTCCACCAACAGCGACTGACCAGTGTCAAAAAAGACAAGACGAGTGAGAGAGCACATGCCACAATTCACCATCAGTGACTGACCAGTGTCAAAAAAGACAAGACGAGTGGGAGCACACAAGTCAAAGTACGACAACAGCGACTGACCAATGTCAAAAAAGACAAGACGAGTGGAAGTACAGAAGTCAAAGTCCGCCAACAGCGACTGACCAGTGTCAAAAAGACAAGACGAGTGGGAGAGCACATGCCAAAGTCCACCAACAGCGACTGACCAATGTCAAAAAAGACAAGACGAGTGGGAGCACACAAGTCAAAGTACGCCAACAACGCCTGACCAATGTCAAAAAAGACAAGACGGGTGGAAGTGCACAAGCCAATGTCCACCAACAGCGATTGACCAGTGTCAAAAAAGACAAGACGAGTGTGAGAGCACATGCCAAAATTCACCAACAGTGACTGACCAATGTCAAAAAAGACAAGACGAGTGGGAGCACACAAGTCAAAGTACGCCAACAACGCCTGACCAATGTCAAAAAAGAGAAGACGAGTGGAAATACGCAAGTCAAAGTCCACCAACAGCGACTGACCAATGTCAAAAAAAAGACAAGACGAGTGGGAGCGCACACGCCAAAGTCCACCAACAGCGACTGACCAATGTCCAAAAAAAAAAAGACAAGACGAGTGGGAGCACACAAGTCAAAGTCCGCCAACAGCGACTGACCAATGTCAAAAAAGACAAGACGAGTGGGAACGCACACGCCAAAGTCCACCAACAGCGACTGACCAGTGTCAAAAAAGACAAGATGGGTGGAAGTACACAAGTCAAAGTCCACCAACAGCGACTGGCCAGTGTGAAAAAGACAAGACGAGTGGAAGCGTACAAGCCAAAGTCCACCAACAGCGACTGACCAGTGTGAACAAAGACAAGACGAGTGGGAGCGCACAAGTCAAAGTCCACCAACAGCGACTGACCAATGTCAAAAAAGACAAGACGAGTGGGAGAGCACAAGTCAAAGTCCACCAACAGCGACTGACCAGTGTCAAAAAAGACAAGACGAGTGAGAGCGCACAAGTCAAAGTCCACCAACAGCGACTGACCAGTGTAAAAAAAACAAGACGGGTGGAAGTACTCAAGCCAAATTCCACCAACAGCGACTGACCAGTGTGAAAAAGACAAGACGAGTGGAAGCGTACAAGCCAAAGTCCACCAACAGCGACTGACCAGTGTGAAAAAAAGACAAGACGAGTGGGAGCGCATAAGCCTTCCTACAGTTTACCCATACCTCATACAGTTTACCCATAACTCCTACAGTTTCCCCATAATTCCTACAGGTTACCCATAACACCTACAGTTTACCCATAATTCCTACAGGTTACCCATAACTCCTACATTTTACCCATAATTCCTACAGGTTACCCATAACTCCTACAGTTTACCCGTAATTCCTACAATTTACCCATACCTCCTACAGTTTACCCTGAAAGTTTGCTGACGATGTACTTTTTCTGGGTTTTTGCCGTGTTTTTCCCGCTGCATGCACGAACTTTCGTTCGCTAGATTTCAGTCTGCTAGCTGGGTGAAAAGGCGTGACTTCGTTCGAACGTTCCAGAAAGCGGCAGTGTTTGTTTTGTTGACCTTGACCTTTTGACCTCGCGGTGTTTTTTGCAGACTCGTGAAATATGCGGTACGTAGATGTCGACGCGAAACGAAATACGTCGAAAGGTTCTAGATATAATGCAACGAGGCAATATGCGTCGCATAGCTTACATGCACGGTTACGTTTTTCCCGCTGCATGCACGAACTTTCGTCCGCTAGGTTTCAGTTTGCTAGCAGGGTGAAAATGCGGGATGGTGTTTCTTTTCGTGAGCGTGGAAAATTCCATGACGTCGTTCGAACGTTCCAGAAAAGAAGAAAAAAACTACACGAAACCGGTTTGAACCGGTTCATACCGGTTCTGTACACAGACACGTCTCGGAAAGGGCGTCATAATCGTCAGTATTAAACCGAAGACGACAGAATTAGGGTTACTAACCCTAACCCTAACTGGCAATTGCATAAGTACAACAGATCGGCGATCTTTGACCTTTCATTAGGGTTAATAACCCTACAAGGTCAGTATTAGGGTTCACTACAGACGTCGGAATTAGGGTTACTAACCCTAACCCTAACTGGCAATCGTATCAGCAAAAAAATCGGTGACCTTTGAACTTCGACCTTGCCCCGCAGCGCCGTCTGGTAATCGTATCATCGCAAAACAATGCCCCAAAACAAGATGGCAGCCTCCATAGAGAGGTTACGTGATATGCAAACGAGGAACTGTGACGTTGTAGCAGCGCCTCCTGGTGACCGTATCATCGCAAAACAAAATGGCAGTAAAACAAGATTGCGGTATGTATAGAGAGGTCACGTGACATACAAATGAAGAGCTGTGGCGTCATAAGTCACGTGACGGCTCTCGACCAATCAGAACAGTCCAAACTAGGTCACAAACCGTCGATTCAATTGACCGGTAGCGCCCCTTGGTGACGGTTTCACCACAAAAGGCTCTCGACCAATCAGAACAGTCAAAACTAGGTCACAAACCGTCGACACAATTGACCGATAGCGCCCCCTGGTGACGGTTTCACAACAAAAGGGTGCAATATATGCTAATGTATTCTAATGTATGCAAATATAGGCGTCGTAGGTCACGTGACGGCTCTCGACCAATCATAATGAGTCCCTGTGGCGCCCCTGGTGACAGTATGACCTCAAAGGAGTGCGATTTTTGGTAATTTATGCTAATTAATGCAAATAGCTGTGACGTCATAGGTCACGTGCTCTCGACCAATCAGAAAGTGCCCCAAATTTTACCATTGAGCGATAATAGGGGATTATACGGTGGCGCCTCTAGCGGCAATAAGCGCACGACCAATCAGAACGCTCCATTTCAAATTTCAACCAATCAGAATGAGCCCCAAAACTTAACATTTTGGAGGATTGAAAAACTCCTACAAATCAATGTCTCGGGGGCGATAATAGGGGATGACACGTTGCGCCCCCTAGTGACGGTTTCACTACAAAACGGTGTAATTTATGCTAATTTATGCTAATGTATGCAAATGAGCTGTGACGTCATAGGTCACGTGATGGTTCTCGACCAATCAGATACATCGACACAATTACCCCCGTGGCGCCCCCTGGTTGTGAAACTGCTCTCGACCAATCAGAAAGTGCCCCAAATCTGCACATTTGAGCAATAATAGGGGATTATATGGTGGCGCCCCTAGCGAAAATAAGCGCACGACCAATCAGATCTCTCAGAATGAGCCCTAAATCTGCACATTTTTGGGGGTGTCAGATGCCCCCACATACTACTTACATAGTCACGAGCATTGTCGGCAATACTAAGTAGGATACAACAAGAACATGTTGGGATGTATGAAAGGGAAACTTTAATTCACCTAGTTATTAATTAAACATCCATTGTCTCAAAGCAAGTGATACATGTGTACATTATTTCAAAAGTTGTCATAGGCCAGCTGCAATAATGCGTATGTAACATAAATAGGAACATTTCATAAGAGCGCTGTAAATATTGTTGGAAACAAATATTTGTCTTGATACTCTACTCACCATCACATATGGCATCGTCATATGGCATCGTTGCCGTTCCAAACACCATTCTCCATACAACTTCTGTGTGCAGAACCGCTTAGTCGAAATCCATAGTCACAGGAGATCATCAAAACTGAATCGACGACGTCATTGTTGCCGATTACGTTACCATGTGACGGCGTAGCAACAGAACCGCAATGTATCTCTACAACAATATTATGGATGTGAGTAAGGATTATACAAATCTTACGTAACATAAAGCGAATCTTTCAATTTATACCTTTGATATATTTTGGTATGTCAATATCCTGTTTTTTTCTACACCAATTTCTATATACCCTTCATTCCTAAGTGTTAAACGTCCACGAACAAAGGACTGGTACGTGAATGAACGAATAAATGTTTATTTCCTCAAAAACTATTTTTAAATGTACGTATATATATATAAGTAAATAGTTTGCATTCATTGTGGAAATGGGGAAAGTTGAAATAATGTATTAATTAAACCATGTTCCCGTTCTTGTTTGTGCATGCAATAAAATAGTATACTATTATACCTAACATCATATTAATGTAAAAATAAGATAATAAAACAATAAAAAATATATACAATTATTGTAATAAAAAGATGTTGCCACTAATACATAAATTGTCCGTAGAGAATGCTTAATAATGAATATCTCGCCGAGTGAATTGATTTACCAATACACATGGTTTCCATGCCGTTCCATTCGCCATCGTCGGTACAGTTCCGCTGAGCAGAACCACTGAGACGAAATCCGTAGTCGCAGGAGAACATCATAACCGAGTCGACGACGTCATTTCTGCCGGTCTTGCTGCCGTTTGATGGTGTCTCCAAAGAGCCACAGTGGATCTCTACAGATAAATCACGACAACAACATGACATTTGTATTTTACTTTGTAAATGTAAAAACAAAATAAAATCATAAAAGGTTAATTCAATTGTCAAAAACGGTGTAACTTACGGAAACTTACAACTGTTTATATTGAAATATATGAAGACTATACTTGCAGGGTAGTGTGAGAGAAGCATCAAACACAAACACACTTCCACTGTTAAACACCAATACCGTGAGACCGTGTACATTCAAAAGGTAATAATGTATGCCACGTTGAGCCGCTCCAACGCTGAATTCAAAATGGTTTTAGACATGCAAAGACTGATATGACACTGATGCGTGCACTGGCACGTATCAATGAGGGTATGAAAGGAACTCAACTATCTATGGCGATAGTTTTATATACTTCTCCAAAGCTTTCGACTACATTAATCGGGTATGAATATTTATTATATTATATGGCCTATGCATTATTATGCTCCAATGTAGATGCTAACAGACGGGAGAAAGTGTTTTAGTTAATTCTTGGTGATCATATCAAACTGGCATGTGCAATATCGAAGACCGGATTAATGGATGCCACACGTGACCTACAAGCATTGTCGACAGTGCTAAGAAGGAGACGACAAGAACATGTTGAGATGAATGAAAGGGTCGCTTCAATTCCCTCAGTTATTAATTAAACATCCATTGTCTCAAAACATATTATACATGGGTAGATTCATTCACAAGATGTCATAGGCCAACTGCAATAATGTGTATGGAACATAAATAGGAACATTTCATACGAGCACTCTAAATAATGTTGAAAAACAAATATATGTCGTGTTACTCTACTCACCATCACAGACGGCATCGGTGCCGTTCCAAACGCCAGTCTCCATACAACGTCTCTGTGTAGAACCGCTTGGTCGAAATCCATAGCCACAGGAGAACCTCAAAACTGAATCGACGACGTCATTGCTGCCGATTATGTTACCATTTGACGGTGCCACCATAGAACCGCAGTGGATCTCTATAAACAAATATTGTATGTCTGTCCTGGTTATTTGGAAAAGAATAACGATGCAAAATGTGAGTAAGGATTAAACAAATGTTATATGACATAAATGAACAAGCCGTTAAATTTATGCCACGCCCTCAAACGTTTGTGTATACAGAGCGCGTTACAGTTTGTCTCCGGCAGCAAATTTAAACAAAAGCACCATATTCCATTAAAACATTCAGTCACACTGCAATTGCTGCTTGAAAGCTCTTCGTTCTTTTGAATCTTATTCTGATGATCACTGGAATATGAGAGTCGGTGCCTTCAAGGAATTGCCGTGGATTTCTGCAACGAACTATTATGTGGTACATCTATCGAATAAGTGCATGACCTATTATGTCGGTCATGAGTGAGTGATTGAGTGTGTGTGTGTGTGTGTGTGTGTGTGTGTGTGTGTGTGTGTGTGTGTTTCTTTGTTTGCCTGCGTGCGTGCGTGCGTGCGTGCGTGCGTGCGTGCGTGCATGCATGTATGTTAGAATGTATGCTACACCTCGTCATGCAAATGTCGTTAAATGTGGGTTTCGGCGCAAACAGACACAAGCTTCGTACTTTCAACGAGAAAAAAATGCTGTCTATATAGACGATTTGCGTCAAGAAAATCTTGCCTAGCAACGAGTTCCGACAATGTAAAAACATGGCCGCTGCTGTCGGACATTTCGTCGTATTTTTATTACAGTTATTAATCACCTGCCCCTTGCTTGTTAATACATGCAATAAAATATTATACTGATCGACCTAACATAATATTTGTGTAAGAATAAGAGATCAAAATAAAAACAAATGTACATAATTTGTGTACAAGAGAAATGTTGTCACTAATACAAAATTTGACTGCAGAGAATGCTTAATGATGAGTACAATCTCGATGGATGGAATCAACTTACCAATACACATGATATCCACGCCGGTCCATTCGCCAACGTCGGTACAATTCCGCTGAGCCGAACCACTGAGACGAAATCCGTTGTCGCAGGAGAACACCATAACCGAGTCGACGATGTCATTGCTGCCGATCTTATTGCCGTTTGGTGGTGTCTCCAAAGAGCCACAGTGGATCTCTACAGAGAAATCACGACAACAATATGGCATTTGTGTTTTTCTTTTGTGTCTTACTGTAAATGTGAAAGTAGGATTAGATAATAAAAGTATAATTCAATTGTAGAAACGGTGCAACGTATGAAAACATCAGGCAATTTTTTTATTTAGACATATGTGAATACTTTATTTGCAGGATTGTATGAGAGAAACATCAAAGACAAACACACTTGCACAAATAAACACCAAGTGAGAGTAAGCTCGTTTATGTTCACAATGTAATAATGAATGCCTGGGTTGAGCCACTCCAACGCTGGAATCAAAATGGCTTGAGACATGCAAGGACTACTGTGACACTGATGGCAATGGCACTAATAACTGAGTGCATGAAAGGAACTCAACTGTCTCTGCCGATCGTTTTATATACTTCTCCAAAGGCTTCGACTACATCCATCGAGAATGCATATTTGATATATTTGATGGAAAATGAAATATGACCTTCCAGTGTAGAAACTAACAGAGTAGAGAAAGCTCAGAAGTCAAGTCCTGGTGGTAATATTAAACGGTATGTGCAATATCGAAGACTGGATCGATGGATGCCACACTCGGATTCTTTGAGATGACAGAACCATATGACCAATGCCCAGCTGCATGGTGACCTACGAGCATTGTCGACAGTGTTAATAAGAAGAAGACAAGAAAATGTTTGGTCGAATGAAAGGATTTTTGTAATGCCCCCAGTTTTTAAATAAATATCCCTTGTCTCAAAACAAGTGATATATGGGAAGATTAATAAAAAAAATGCATAGGCAAGCTGAAATAATGCATATGTAACATAAATAGAAACATTTCATAAGAGCACAACAAATTATGTTGAAAACAAATAATTGTGAAGGTCGCAACAGTACACTCGGTTATTAAATAAGACATGTGTGTAGATTATTTCACAAGTTGTCATAGGCCATCTGAAATAAAGTGTACCTAACATAAAACGGAACATTTCCTACGAGTACTCCGAAACAAATATTTGTCGTGTTACTCTACTCACCATCGCATATGGCATCGGTGCCGTTCCAAACGCCAGTCTCCATACAACTTCTCTGTGCAGAACCGCTCAGTCGAAATCCATAGTCGCAGGAGAATATCATAACCGAGTCGACGACGTCACTGCTGCCGATTATTTTACCATTATACGGTGCCATTAAAGAACGGCATTTGATCTCTAGAAACAAATATTATGGATGTGAGTAAGGATTAAACAAACTTTACATAGCATTAAGCAAATCGTTCAATGTAAACATTTGATAACCTTCTATACGTCATTATCCTGTTTTGTATGCAGACATTTCCAAATGCCCCTGATTGACACGTGTTCGCCATATACCCATGTTTTCAAACGTTCACGAACAAAGGACTGGTATGTGAATGAATTAATGAAATAATGTTTATTTCCACAAAAACAATTTGAACATGTATGTATTGATCACAGTAAATATTTAGCATTTCTTGTGGAAATGGGGAAAGTTGAAATAATATATTATTAAACCATGTCCCCTTTCTTGGAAATACATGCAATAAAAGTCCTTCCTAACATTATACCAATATAAAAATAAGATAATAAAATAATAAGACATACACATAATTTTTGTACAACAAACATGTTGTCACTAATACATAGCTTGACGGTAGAGAATGCTTAATAATTAATAATATATCGATGGGAGCATCGACTTACCAATACACAGGGTTACCATGCCGTTCCATTCGCCAACGTCGGTACAGTTCCGCTGAGCAGAACCACTGAGACGAAATCCGTAGTCGCAGGAGAACATCATAATTGAGTCAACGATGTCATTGATGCCGTTCTTGCTGCCGTTTGATGGTGTCTCCAAAGAGCCACAGTGGATCTCTACAGATAAATTACGACAACGATAGTTGTGGTTTACTTTTGTATTTTGCTGCAAATGTGAAAGCAGGACTAGGTAATAACGGATAATACCATTGTAAAATACGGTGCGTCGTACGAAAACATAAAGCAATTTTTATAGTTAGAAATATATGAAGATTTTATTTGCAAGGTAATGTGAGAGAAACATCAAACACAAGCACACTTGCACAAATAAACACCACGTGAGAGTGATATCGTAGATATTCAATATATAACGAGGTATGCCCCGGTGACGAATGCCCCGGTTGAGCCACTCGAACGCTGGAATCAAAATGGTTTCATAAACACAAGGATTACTGTGACACTGATGCGTGCACTGGCATATATCACTGAAGGCATGAAGGGAACTCAACTGTCTCTGGCGATCGTTTTATATACTTCTCCAAGGCCTTCGAATACATCAACCGGGAATGCATATTATATATATATATATATATATATATATACATATATATATATATATATATATATATATATATATATATATATATATATATATATACATATATATATATATATATATATATATATATATATATATATATATACATATATATATATATATATATATATATATATATATATATACATATATATATATATATATACATATATATATATATATATATATATATATATATATATATATATATATATATATATATATATATATATATATATATATATATATATATATATATATATATATATATATATATATATATATATATATATATATATATATATATATATATATATATATATATATATATATATATATATATATATATATTATGGCCTATGGATTATCAGGCTCCAGTGTAGACGCTAACAGAATGGGGAAAGTTTAGAATTGAATTATTTGTGGTCATATAAAACTGGCATTTGTAATATCAATGAACGGATCGATGGATGCAATTCTCGGATTCAGTCAGATGACAGAACCATATGACCAACGCTCAGCTATATGGTGTCCTACGAGCATTATCGATAGTTTTAAGACGGAGACGATACGAACGTGGATTAAAGGGTAGTTGTAATGCCCCCAGTTGTTACGTTGGAACACATATATTGTCGTGTTACTCTACTCACCATCACAAACGGCATCGGTACCGTTCCAAACTCCCGTCTCCATACAACTTCTCTGTGTAGAACCGTTTAGTCGAAATCCATATTCGCAGGTGATCATCAAAACTGAATCGACGACGTCATTGCTGCCGATTATGTTACCATTTGACGGTGCCACTAAAGAACCGCATTGGATCTCTACAAACAAATATTGTGGATATTCTGGTTATTTGCAAAAAAAGTTGCAAATGTGAGTACGTATTAAAATTTGTTTTCATAACATAAGCAAATCGTTAAATTGATACCGTGCCCTCCAACATTCGTTGCTTACAGCGCATTACACTTTGTCCCCGTGATTCTTATGATCACTGGGATACCATCGTCGGTATCCTCAATGAACTGCAATGGATTTTTTCAAGGAATTACTCAGTGATACATCTGTTGAATAACTATGTAGCAACATGACCTATTATGTCCATCCTGGGTGAGTGAGTGAGTGAGTGTGTGTGTGTGTGTGTGTGTGTGTGTGTGTGTGTGTGTGTGTGTGTGTGTGTGTGTGTGTGTGTGTGTGTGTGTTTGTGTATGTGTGCCTGCGTGCATTCGTGCGTGTGTGAATGCACGTGCGTAAGTATGATACAAATGAAATTAAAATGTCCTTAAATGTGGATCTCGGCACAAATTGACAGAAGCGTTGTATTCTCAACAAGAACAATATGCCTTCTTTAGTGACGATTTGCGTCAATGACATCTTGCTTAGCAAGGCGTTCCGTCAAAGTAACAAACATGGCCGCTGCTATCGGACATTCCGTCATATTTTTCGTTGCATTTATAGCCCAAACATTGATTTGTAGGCAAAATTATTTGAGCAAGAACAGAATGTGGGAAAGTTTGACCTAACAAATGTATACCGCCTTAGTACGGTGATTTACATATGTTGTACTGTGATGTACATATGTAGAATAAAGCGAAGATAATTAAGATTAGTTATTAATTCAGTTTGATTATGATAGATGCATGTGTTTTTCATGATACGACGTTGATGTTATATGTTTAGTATTTATTATACGAAAATAAATATGGGAACCAAACAAAATACCATAGTGCATACATTTAGAAGATTTAACGATATTAATTAAGATGTGCCATCCAAGCCAAAGGCTCAGGTGGCAAGTGGACAAGGAAGCCATTGGCTTATCGATACTCTAACAATTGTTATCTATGTGTAACCCGCCCTCATGATATATGTATGAACCGTTTTTTTAAAACATATTCACGATGCTAGCAGTTACACCATCCTTAGCAAATATATTCCAATCAGTTATTGTTCTCTGTAAGAACGAGAACTTCCAATCTACACTGATCCTTTACTATCTTTAGATGATGTTCCCAAGTACTACTATCCTTTTTGAGTGAAAAAACATATTTCTATCAATATTATCATACCCATTCAATATCATAAAAAAAAACTTCAATCTAATCTCCTATTAACCTCGTTGTCTCTATGGTTGTCAAACCACATTCTTTTTAGGCGTTCTTCAAAACAAAGGTATCTTAGTTCTGGAATATTTTTAGTTGGTCTCCTCTGTATTCTTTCAAACATATCAACATACTTCTTACTATATGGTCTCCACGCTAGAATACAGTATTCAAAATGAGGTATAACTATTGCTTTATACACATAGTTAGCTTTTTCCTTATATGCCATCCTTCGCCCAATCAATCAAAGAATGACACTACCTTTTGTAGCTGCAATACAAAACTGCTCTGAATCTTTCATATCAGCACTTAATGTTATTCCTAAGTCCATTTCTTTTACTGTACTACCTAGAACAGTATCTCCCATATTACAGTTTATATCCAAGTTCCCGTGCTCATATACATTTTCAAAAATTTAGTAACATATGACATTTTTCAGACCATTTAACTGATTTGTCAAAATCGTTTTTTAAATAGTGTTGTTCACCATCAGTTTTAACCTACCAGAAAACTTTTGTGTCATCCGCAAATTTCAGTACGTTGCTTGTTATATTGTCATCCAAGTCATTGATATAATATTATATTAAGAATAATAAATGTTCTAATACTGATCCTTTTGGTACCCCACTCAAAACCTATTTATTTCAGTCAGCCATTGTTCTATCCAGTGAATTATGCCATCCCCGATACAATGGCCTTTTAATTTAAGTAGTAATCTTTGATGTGTAACTTTGTCTAAAGTTTTCAGAAAACCTAAATAGATAATATATCCTGTCGAGTTATTTCTTCCAAAACACATAACATATTTGTTAAGCATGACCTCGCTTTTAGGAATCCATATTGCGTTGAATTTAATACTTTATGTCTAACAAGGAAGTCCGTAACGTTTCTGATAATTTACAAATCACTAACTTTAAACTCACTGGTCTGTAATTGTTTGACTTATTTCTTAAAACCCTTATTAAATATTGGTATGATGTTTGCTTTTTTCGATTCAAAATGAACAACTCCCTTTTCTAATGACAAGTACAACACTTTTGCAAGTGGTATACTAGTTTGTTCTACTGTTTCAATTAGTAGTTTTGGAGGAATTCCATCCACTCCATATGAATTATTATCCTTCATTGCCTTTATTTATTTAGCTACCGTTTCTGGAGTTACAATTAATTGCCCCAAATATTCATATTTAGCTTCCTTGAATTTAACATCTGGAACTGGTAATCAACCAATATCCTATAATAATAGCTTCTTTTCACACGTGTTTCTTTATTTTTATGGTAACATATTGATCAATGATACTCTTAATTTCATATTTTAGAATGTTATAAAATTCAATAGCGGTCTTAATCCTCAGCACTTTATTCCAAGCTATATTTGCATAGTATTTTTTCATATTTTTTTATAGCTACCTTTGTGGAAGTTTCTCATGTACGTTTTTTTATTTTTATTCTCTGATATTGCATTGATGTTAACAATAATATTTGAATATGTTCACTGTTACCCAATGGGTCTTTTATTTTTATATTGTCCACTAATTCTTTTTGTGATGACAAAACTATATCTATAACATTATCTTCCCTGGTTAGTTCTAGCACGTGCTGAGTAAGGAAGCTATCCTGAATTAAAAATATAAATTGTTGGTCCTCACTCCCACTATAAAGTTTTCCATTGTATGCGTCCATGGTTAAACATCTCCCATCATAATACTTTCCCTTTTATTTACCAACTTCTTTTATAGCGTTTTGCAATTTTGCGTTATCATTTTCTTTTAGGTTTTGGACTTTGGTAAACTAATCCATATTAAATGTTGAATTTAAAATTACGAGCCTGAATAGATTCATTAAAATATAAAACAACTCCCCTGCCATTCTTCCTTTTCCATCTCTCTTAAACATTACATGTCATGTCAGTCCTTATTCAGCATTCGTTATGTATAAAACTTGTTAAGTAACAAAATTAACCGATATTATTATTATTATAAATTATCCTGGTTTTTTCGGCAGCAATTTATAGATGAAAATCATTCCGAAATGTTCGCCGAACAAAGGACTGGTATATGAATCAATGAATGAATGTTTATTTCCACATAAACAATTTGTACATATATGTATGTATAAAAGTAAATGTTTTGTATTTCGTTTGGAAATGGGGAAAGTTGAAATTATATATGTAGTAAACAATGTTCCCATTCTTGTTAATACATGCAATACAACTAGTATACTATTCTACCTAACATCATATGAATGTAAAAATATTATATTAAGATAATAAAAAAAATACATAATTTTGTACAATAAAAAAGTTGTCACTAATACATAGCTTGACGTATAGAAATCTTAATGATGAATAGTATATCGATGGGTGCATCGACGTACCAATACACATGGCTTCCATGCCGTTCCATTCGCCAACGTCGGTACAATTCCGTTGAGCAGAACCACTGAGACGAAATCCGTAGTCGCAGGAGAACATCATAACTGAGTCGACGACGTCATTGTTGCCGATCTTGCTCCCGTTTGATGGTGTCTCCAAAGAGCCACAGTGAATCTCTACAGAGGAATCATGACAACAACAAGGCAGTTGTGTTTTACTGATGTGTCTTACTATAAATGTGAAAGCAGGACTACGTAATAAAATGGTTAATTCAATTGTAAACACGGTGCAACGTTTGAAAACAATTGTTGTAATTTCACATATGTGAATATTCTATTTATAGAGTTGAGTGAGAAAAACATCAAAGACCGTCATACTTGCACAAGTAAAAACAATGTGACAGTATGCTCGTTTATGTTCAAAATGTAATAATGAATGCCCGATTGAGCCACTCAAACGCTGGATTCAAAATGGCTTGATACATATATTATCTACTATGACACTGATGCTGGCACTGGCATATTTAACTGAGGGCGTGATATGAACCCAACTATCTCTGTATTTTGTATATACTTCTTCAAAATATTCGACTACATCCATCGGGAATGCATAATTTGTGGCCTATGAAATATGAACTAACAATTCAGATTCTAACAGAGTGGATATAGCTTAGAAGTTAACACCTGGTGGTCATATTAAACGGGCATGTGCAATATCGAACACCGGATGAATGGATGCCACATTCGGATTCTGTCAGATGACAGAACCATATGACCAACGCCCAGCTGCATTGTGACCTTCGAGCATTTTCGACAGTGCTAAGAAGGAGACGACAAGAAAATGTTGGATACGAATGAAAGGGTCGTTGCAATGCCCCGAGTTTTAAAATAAACCTCCCTTGTCTCAAAACAAGTGATCCATGGGTAGATTCATTCAACTGTTCTGATAGGCCAGCTGCAATTTTGCGTATGTAACATAAATAGGAATATTCCATACGAGCACTGTAAATTATGTTGAAAACAAACATTTGTCGTGTCAATCTACTCACCATCACAGACTGCATCGGTGCCGTTCCAAACGCCAGGCTCCATACAACTTCTCTGTGCAGAACCGCTTAGTCGAAATCCATAGTCGCAGGTGATCATAAAAACTGAACCGACGACGTCATTGCTGCTGCTTATGTTACCATTTGACGGTGCCACCAAAGAACCGCAATGGATCTCTACAAATAAATAATATGGATGTGAGTAACAACATTATCCTGTTTTCTGTTTTGAAATGCCCCTCATTAACAAGTGTTCGCTGTACACCCATGTTTTAAACGTCCACGAACAAAGAATTGGCGTGTGAATGAATGAAAGAATGGTTATTTCCACTCAAACAAGTTGTACATGTATGTGTTGATCAGAGTAAAATTTCAGTATTTCTTGTGGAAATGGGGAAAGTTGAAATAATATACTTATTAAACCATGTTCCTATTCGTATTTATACATGCAATAAAAATAGTATAATATCCGTCCTAACAAAATAACAATGTAAACATAGGATAATTAAATAATAAAAAAATATACATAACTGTTGTACAACAAAAATGTTGTCACTATTACGTAGTTTGACTGTAGAAAATGGTTAATAACGCATATATTCATGGACATTATAAGACAGTATCGGACAATGTTAGTCAAAATATATGTGTTGTTTACTAAATCGCCATGGCTAGTAGTGCACTGAAATTCTCCCTATGCCAAAATTCACTATACAAGAGGTCTCCAAATTTAACCAAAACAATGAAATTTCGGCTAAAGCTAAATATTCTTACTATATATATATATATATATATATATATATATATATATATATATATATATATATATATATATATTGTGAAGTATGTATCAATGTTTTTCCATATAGTAGTATCAGCAATGATGAATTTAAATTTATTAACTCTGACATGAATATTAATGCAAATCTATTCGTTATGTATGAGCAATGTTAAATTTTCAATTTTAAATCATTTAACATTTTAAAATTCAAATGTTTTGATTTAGAAAAATGACATTGACCCTAACAATAATTTCTTTAACAGTAGTTCTACACGCTGTAACTATTGCACAGTACAACAATTTGTTAAGAGCAAAACAATTCAAAATGGCTTGTCCTTCATTCATTTCAATGCTTGGAGCCTCTGTCCTAATTTTGATCAAATTAGATATCATGTAAATGAACTAAACATCCCATTTGATATTATTGCTATATCCGAAACGTTGTTATATTCAGAAGATTGTTCTAATATATTGTTGAATGGGTACGAAGTGATTCACATAAATAGAAAAAAAAGGTGGTGGAGTGGCTAGTAATATAAACACATATTATCGTTAGTTGTATATATAGTGCCCCAGGAACTAGTGTAGATATGTTTACTGACCAACTTGAATTGTTGATAACAACAGTTAAGAACACTAGTAAAACAATATTTTATGTGGTGATTTCAATATAGATCTTAAAAAATATAATAATAACAAGGGTACTCAAAATGTTGTGGAGATGTTGTTCAGTCTATGTATATATCCCTTAATTGATAAACCAAGCCGAATTACATATAATAGTGCAACTTTAATACATAACATTAAAACAAATAATTGAACAGTACTATTAATAGCTGGTTACTTATAAATTATATTAGTGATTACTTACCTGTATTGTGGGTGTGCAGTTATATATATAAATACAATTCCTGATAAAATATAGATTAATCAGAAAATGTAATGATGGTTGTATAAAATCATTTAACAATGATCTCTCTTTAATAAATTAGGAAACTGTTTTAAAAGAAACCGATAGATATAGCCTATGCTAACTTTGTCAACATATTCACTCGACTGAATGATAAGAAATGTCCAATTAAAAAAATATGTAATAGCAAACCCATTTTAAAGAACAAACCCTGATTAACCAGAGGTTTGCGGAATGCTGATCAAAAGAAAAATAATCTGTACAAACAGTTTTTGTGGAATATATCAAAATAATCTGAATATAAATATAAAAAGTAACAAAAATAAAATAACCTATATTCTTAGATTTTGTCAAAAAGAGAATTGCAATAAATTATTGGTCACAGAAAAAAACAATACAAAGGGTACATGGAATAGTTTTAATTCAATTATAAAAAAAACGACAAGGGCAATCAAATTACCAAAATTATTTTACAACTAATGGTAGGTTAACTAGAAACAAAACAGATTGTTAATGGTATCAATGAATTTTTCGTAAATGTAAGGACGAATCTTACAAGAAACATTAGAGAACTAATGGAAACATAAGGGTGCTTGATTATTTACAAGGCACACATTTCAGCACCATATTCTTAGCTGGGGATGAAGAAAATTAAGTAACTAATATTGTCAAAATTTATAAAAAATAAAAGTCTACAGGTTATGACAATGTTGATATGGTAATTGTGAACAAAATAATTTCTAACATTGTAGTACTATTTACTCATATATGTAACACATCCTTCAATAGTGGTTTATTTCCAAGTAAAATGAAAGTTGCCAAAGTAATCCCTGTATATAAAGCTGGGGATTTTTTTTTTACTAATTATATACCTGTATCTCAACTTCCGCAGTTTTCTAATATCTTTAAAAAAATATTTAATATTAGGCTAGATACATTTATTGAAACGTGTGAAATGTTTAAGTAGTAGTAAGCATGGGTTTAGGACAAGTATGTCTACATCAATGGCTTTGTTAGAACTAACTGAACAAATTACTACTGCATTGGACCAAAAAAATGCATTATTGGTGTTTTCATTGATTTGAAAAAGGCATTTGATACAATTGATCATCATGTATTACTCAGCAAATTATAAGCTTATAGAAATAGAGGAATCGCTAATGAGTGGCTAAAAAGTTACTTGCATAATATACTACAGTATGTTAGCATTGAGGATAACAATTTGGAGTTATTAAATGTGATATGTGGGGTACCATAAGGCTCTATTCTGAGCCCAACACTATTTATACTATATATATATATAAATGATCTTTGTAATATTTCTACATTACAAAAATTCATTCTTTTCGCTGATGATACTAATATATTTTGTTCGGGGAAAGATCCAACCCAGCTTAGCAAAATTATCAATACTGAACTACGAAAGTTACATATCTGGCTTTCAGTAAATATATTATCCTTAAACGTAGCTAAGACAAATTATATGTTGTTTGGCTACAATTGTAAAAAAACAAATATTGACATAAAAGTCGACAATACAATTTTATATAGAGTATATGTTATTAAGTTTTTAGGAATCGTAATAGATGATAAGCTCAATTGGAAGGAACATATTGGTATGATACAATCTAAATTATCAAAAACTATTGCAGTTATATATATATATATATATATATATATATATATATATATATATATATATATATATATATATATATATATATATATATATATATATATATATATATATATATATATATATATATATATATATATATATATATATATAGGGCGAAATACTTACTAGAAAAATAATTTTTATGCTATATTGTTCACTATTTCTCCCGTATATATCATACTGCTGTGAAGTATGGGGCAATGCGTTTAAAACATGTATTAATGGTGTTTATATATTACAAAAAAAGGTAGTCAGACTCATTTGTAATGATAATTAATTATGCCATTCTTATAATCTATTTTGTGATCTAGGCATTCTTAAATTCTTTGATTTAATAAAATTAAGAAATTATATGATAATGTTTAAATCCAACAATGAATTGTTGCCTGGAAACCTTCATCAATTCTTAAATGTACAATACACCATATTGCATGTAACACGCCAAAATAATGAATTAAAACATGTGCATGCACGAACAACTTAAAAAGCTAAGTGTACATGTGTGTACGGTGTTAAACTCTTGCATTCTTTAGATGAATCAATAAGAAATTCAGTTACTCTCCAGAATCTTAAAAAACGATATAAAATGTATTTCCTTGAAGAGATATATTACTTCAATAAATTGCTATGCAGTTTAAAATAGTTGGAAGTATACATGTGTAAATGGGTTTCAGTTATTCGTTATTTACTAGCAATATACTATAAATTTATGTTTACTATTAATATGTATATGTTACTTTGATATTGGACGAAAGTGCTTAATAAGTAATACAATTATATTTTCTCCCTTTCCATTTGAATTACATACATTTGATGTGTATGTGTATATGTTGTAAACTTATATTTTCATTAGGAAATAAAGTACTGATTAGATTTTATTAATAATGAATAATATATCGATGGGTGCATCGACTTACCAATACACAGGGTTTCCGTGCCGGTCCATTCGCCAACGTCGGTACAATTCCGCTGAGCAGAACCACTGTGACGAAATCCGTAGTCGCAGGAGAACATCATAACTGAGTCGACGACAACATTGCTGCCGATCTTGCTGCCGTTTGATGGTGTCTCCAAAGAGCCACAGTGGATCTCTACATAGAAATCACGACAACGATATAGCGGTTGTGGCTTACTTTTATGTTTTACTGTAAACGTGAAAGCAATAAAAAGGTTAATTCCATTGTAAAAAAAACGGTGCAACGTACGAAAACATAACGCAATTGTTATAGTTAAAAATATATGAAGACTTTATTTGAAGGTAGTGAGAGACAAACATCAAAGACAAACATTAACACACTTGCAAAGATAAATCAAAGTGAAAGCGAGATCGTTTATATCCAAAATGTAATAATGTATGTCCCGGTTGAGCCAACCCAAAGCTGGATTCAAAATGGCTTTAGACATGTATGGTCTACTATGATATTGATGCTTGCACTGGCACGTATCACTGAGGGCATGAAGGGAACTCAATTATCTTTGGCGATCGTTTTATATACTTCTCAAAAGCCTTTGATTACATCAACAGGGAATGCATATTTCATATATTTTATGGCCTATGGAGTATCAGGCTCCAGTGAAGACTATAATAGAATGGGGAAAGTTTAGAATGTAATAATTGGTGGTCATATCAAACTGGCATTTGTAATATCAATGAACGGATCGATGGATGTAATTCTCGGATTCAGTCAGATGACAGGACCATATGACTAACGCCAAGTGATATGGTGTACTACGAGCATTATCGACAGTGTTAAGAAGGAGATGAAAGGTTCGTTGCAATGCCCCCAGTCATTACGTTGAAAAACAAATATTTGTCATGCTACTGTATTCACCATCACAAACGGCATCGGTGCCGTTCCAAATTCCGGTCTCCATACAATTCTCTGCGTAGAACCGCTTAGTCGAAATCCATATTCGCAGGTGATCATCAAAGCTGAATCGAGGACGTCATTGCTACCGATTATGCTACCATTTGAGGGTGCCACCAAAGAACCACAATGGATCTCTGCAAATAAATATTATGGATGTTCTGGTTATTTGCAGATATGAGTAAGTATTAGACAAATCTTACATAACATAAGCAAATCATTCATTTTATACCGCGCCCTCCAATATTCGTTGCTCAGAGTGCGTTACACTTTGTCCTTATGATTTGATTCTTATGATATCTGGGATACCATCGTCAGTGCCTTCAAGGAACTGGAATGGATTTATGCAAGAAATTACTGATTGATAGATATGTCAAATAAGTATATAGCTACATAATATATTATGTCCGTCCTGTGTGAGTGAGTGAGTGTGTGTGTGTGTGAGTGTGTGTGTGTGTGTGTGTGTGTGTGTGTGTGTGTGTGTGTGTGTGTGTGTGTGTGTGTGTGTGTGTGTGTTTGTGTATTCGTGCGTGCGTGACTTCGTGCTTGCGTGCATGCATGTACGTATGTATGATACAGCTCTTCATTAAAATGTCGTTCAATGTGGATCTCGGCACAAACTGACACAAGCGTTGTATTTTCAACGAGAACAATATAACTTATTTAGTGACGACTTGCGTCAATAGCATCTTGCCTAGCAAGTAGTTCCGTCAAAGTAACAAAGATCACCGCTGTTGTGTGACATTCCGTCATATTCTTAGTTGCATTTATAGCCCAACATTGATATGTGGACATAGTTATTTGAGCAGGAGCAGAATGTGGTAATTTTTTTATGTAGCAAATGTATACCGTCTTTGTACTGTGATATACGTATGTAGTACAGTGGTGTACATATGTAGACGAAGGCGAAGATAATTAAGATTAATTATTAATTCAATTCAATTTGATTATGATGTATGCCTTTTTTAATGATATTACGCTTATGTTGTATGATTTGTATATATTCTACGAAAATAAATATGGGAACCAAACAAAACACCATATTGCATATATTTAAAAGATTTAGCAAGATTCATCATGATTGCCATCCAAGCCAAAGGCACATATGGCAAGTGGACAAGGAAGCCATAGAGAGTCCAACAATGTTTATCTATGTGTAACCCACCCTTGTGAGATATGTGTCAACCGTGTTTTAAAACATGTTCACGCTGCTACCAGTTGCACTATCCGTAGACAATGTGTTCCATTCAGTTGTTGTCCTCTGTGAATACGATATCTTCCAATTTACTTTGATCCTTTTCTACTTTTACCTGATGTCGTCTAGTTCTACAATCTTTCTTGAGTGAGAAAAACATATTTGTATAAATATTTTCATACCCATTCAATATCTTAAAAACTGTATTATTGGGGTTCTTCATAACTAAGGTATATCAGTTCTGTAATAATTTTAGTTTCTCTCCTCTGGATTCTTTCAATCACACACACACACACACACACACACACACACACACACACACACACACACACACACACACACACACACACACACACACACACACACACACACACACACACACACACACACACACACACACACACACACACACACACACACACACACACACACACACACACACACACATACACACACACACACACACATATATATATATATATATATATATATATATATATATATATATATATATATATATATATATATATATATATATATATATATATATATATCCTTCTTACAATATGGTATCCACGTTATACACATTATTCTAAATGAGGTCTAACTATTGCTTTATTCAGAGGTATAATTAGCTTTTTTTCTTATATGCCATTTTCTCCCAATTAACCAAATAATGATATTACCCTTTGAAGCTGCTATACGATACTGCTCTGAAACTTTTTATATCAGCATTTACTGTTATTCCTAAGTCCTTTTCTTTTACAGTAGTACCTAAAACAGTATCTCCAATATTATGGTTTATATCTAAGTTCCCCTGCTCTGTATGAAAGCATTTACATTTCCAAAAATATAGTAACTCAGCCATTTTTTCAGAGTAGTTAACTAATTTGTCAAGATTGTTTTGTAAATGTTGTTGATCACCATCAGTTTTAGCCTTTCAGGACACTTTTGTGTAGTCCGCAAATTTCAGTAGGTTTCTTGTTATATTGTTGTCCAAGTCATTGATATAATATTATATTAAAAATAATAAAAGTCCTAATACTGATACTTGTGGTACCCCAATCAAAACTGATTTCCAGTTTGAAACCTCTCCATCTACAACAACATGCTCTCTTCTTTCAGTCAGCCTTTTTTATATCCAGTGAATTATGCCATCCCCGATACAATGGGTTTTAAATTTAAGTTGTAATCTTTCATGTGGAACTTTATCTAAAGCTTTCAGAAAATCTAAATAGATAATATCTCCTTGCCATCCCTCTTCTATCCACTAAGTGATTTCTTAAAAAAAAACATATTTGTTAAACATGATCTCACTTTTAGGAGTCCAAGTTGAAATTAATGTAATGCTTTATGTCTAACAAGGAAGTCCTTAGTCTGTTTAATAATGTACAAATCACTAACGTTAAACTCACTGGTTTATAATTATCTGACTTTTTTCTAAAACCCTTTTTAAATATTGGTATGATGTTTGCTTCTTTCCATTCAAAAGGAACAACTCCCTTTTCTAATAACAACATTCTTGCTAGTGGTATACTAATGTGTTCTTCTGTTTCAATTAGTAGTTTTGGAGGAATTCCAACCTCTTCAGATTACTTATTATCCTTCATTACCTTTGTTTTCTTAGCTACCATTTCTGGAGTTACAATTAGCTGCCCTAAATATTCATATTTAGCCTCCTGGAAATTAACGTCTGGAACTGGTAATGAATTAATATCCTTTAATAATAATAATCTTTTGACAAATGTTTCTTTCTAGACCGTTTTCCTTGCTTTTTCAAGGGAACAATTTGATCAATGAAACTCTCAAGTTCATGTTTTAGGATGTTCCAAAATTCAATTGCGGTCTTATTCCTCTGGATGTTATTCCAAGCTACCTTTTCTAAGTATTTTCTTTTTTTTATCGTTTCCTCTGTGGAATTTCCTCCGGTACGTTTTTTATTGTTATTCTCTGATATTACTTTGATGTAAAATATGTATTTGATTATGATCACTGTTACCCATTGTTTCATGCATTTTTACGTTGTCCTCTAATTCTTTTTTTTTAATGAAAAACGAAATTATATATTATCTTCCCTGGTTGGTGCTAGCACGTGCTGAGTAAGGAAGCTATCCTGAATTAAAAATAGAAATTGTAGGTATTCACTCCCTCTACAGAGATTTTCATTGTATGCGTTCATGGTTAAAGTCTCCCTTTATAATACATTCCCCTTAATCACTTATTTTATAGCGTTTTGTATTTTTGAGTTATCATCTTCGTTTATGTTTTGGATTTTGGTAAATTAGTCCAATAGTAAATGTTGAATTTCCTGAAATTACTTTGCACCAAACAGCATCATCGTCATCTGCTCCCCTTTCTAATTTTATTTCATGGGCCTGAATATATTCCTGAACATATAAAATTATTCCCCTCCCATTCTTCCTATCCGATATCTCCTTAACATTACGTATCATGTCAGTCCTAATTCAACATTTGTTAAGTATATAATTTGTCATGTCTAAAATTAGCCTTTGATATGTTATTATCCTGGTTTTTTTGGCAGCAATTTCAAAATGCCCCTTATTGCCAAGTGTTAGCCGAACAAAGGACTGTTATGTGAATGAATGAATGAAAGAATTATTGCTTATTTCCACATGAACAATTTGTACATGTATGCATGTATAAGTGTAAATATTTTGCATTTATTGTGGAAATGGGGAAAGTTGAAATAATATACGTATTAAAAATGTTTCCCATTCTGTTTAATACATGCAATACAAGTAGTATACCATTCTACCTAACATCATATATAAAAAATAAGATAAAAATATAATATAAAATATACATGATTTTTCTACAAAAATAATGCGTCACTAATACATAGATTGACCGTAGAAAACGCTTTATAATGAATAAAATCTCGACGGGTGTATCGACTTACTAATACACAAAGTTTCCAAGCCGTTCCATGCGCCAACGTCGGTACAATTCCGCTGAGCAGAACCACTAAGACGAAATCCGTATTCGCAGGGGAACATCATAACTGAGTCGACGACGTCATTGTTTCCGATCTTGCTGCCGTTTGATGGTGTCTCCAAAGAGCCACAGTGGACCTCTACAGATAAATCACGACAACATGACAATTGTGTTTTACTTTGTAAATGTGAAAACAAAATAAAGTCATAAAAAGGTTAAGACAACTGTTTATATTGAAATATATGAAGTCTATTTTGCAGGATAGTGTGAGAGAAACATCAAAAACAAACACACTTGCACAGTTAAACACCAATACAGTGAGATCGTTTACATTCAAAATGTAATAATGTATACTCCCTTTGAGCCCCTCCAACGATGGAGTCAAAACGGATTTAGACATTCAAGGTTTACAATTACACTGACGCTTGTACTGGCACGTATCACTGAGGCCATTAAGCGAACTCAACTACATATGGCGATCGTTTTATACACTTCACCAAAACCTTCGACTACATCCACAGGTAAGGCATATTTGTTATATATTAGGGCCTATGGAATATCACACTTCAGTGTAGACGATTTTCTGCGTGAAAGCTCTTCGTTCTTTTCATTCTTATTCTGATGATCACTGGTTGTTAAGGCGACGATAATTAAGATTTTGACGACGCCAAACTTTAGATCGGTTTATTTAATTTGATTATGATATATATATAATCCTGTTTTTCTGCAACTATTTCAACATTCCCGTCATTCCCAAGGGTTCGCCGTACATCCATGTTTTCTAGGCGTCAAAGAGCAACTGACTGGTATGTGAATAAATGAATGAATGAATATTTATTTCCACATAGACAATTTGTTAATGTATGCATTGATGAGTGTAAATATAAAAACAAAATTGTGGAAATGGGGACTTTTGAAATTATATACTTATTAAACACCTACAACATTCTTGTTAATACATGCAATAAAAATATTATACTGTTCTACCTAACATCATATCAGTGTAAAAATAAGATAATAAAATGATATTAAAGATGTACAATTGTTGTGCAACAAAGATGTTATCATTAATTACATAGCTTGATCGTAGATAATGCTTAATAATGAATAATATATCAACGGGTGAATCGATTTACCAATACACGTGGCTTCCACGCCGTTCCATTCGCCATCGTCGGTACAATTCCGCTGAGCCGAACCACTGAGACGAAACCCGTAGTCGCAGGTGAACACCATAACCGAGTCGACGACGTCATTGCTGCCGATCTTGCTGCCGTTCGATGGTATCTCCAAAGAGCCACAGTGGATCTCTACAGACAAATCACGACAACAACTTGGCAATTGTGTATTACTTTTGTGTTTTACTGTAAACGTGAAAGCACGACTAGGTAATAAAATGGTTAATTCAATTGTAAAATCGGTGCAACGGATGAAAACATGAGGCAGTTGTTGTAGTTAGACATATGTGATTACATTATTTGCAGGGTTGTGAGAGAGAAACATCAAAGACAAACATGCATGTACAAATAAACACAAAGTGAGAGTTAGCTCGTTTATGTTCAAAATGTAATAATGTATGCCCCGGTTAAGCCACTCCAACGCTGGATTCAACATTGCTTTAGACATGCAAGGTCTACTATGACAGTGATGCGTGCACTGGCACGTATCAATGAGGGTATGAAAGGAACTCAACTCTCGCTGTCGTTTGTTTCATATACATCTCCAAAGTCGTCGACTACATCCATCGGGATGCATATCTGATATATTTGATGACCTATGAAATATGACCTTCCAGTGTAGAAACTAACAGAGTGGAGAAAGCTTAGAAGTAAACTCCTGGTGTTCATATTAAATGAGTATGTGCATCGATCACCGGATCAATGGATGCCACACTCGGATGTTGTCAGACGACAGAACCTTATGATCAACGCCTAGCTGTATGGTGACCTACGAACATTGTCGACAGTGCTAAGAATGAGACGACAAGAAAATGTTGGGACAAATTAAAGGGTTGTTGCAATGCCCACTGTTTTTAATTACACATCCCTTGTCTAAAAAAAAGTTTTAAATGGGTAGATTCATCCAACAGTTGTCATAGGCTAGCTGCAATAATGCATATGCAACATAAAGATGAAGATTTCATATGAGCACTGTAAATAATTGTTAAAAACAAATGTTTGTCGTGTTACTCTACTCACCATCACAGATGGCATCGGTGCCGTTCCAAACAGCAGTCTCCATACAACTTCTCTGTGCAGAACCACTTAGTCGAAATCCATAGTCGCAGGAGAACGTCAAAACTGAATCGACGACGTCATTGCTGTTGATTATGTTACCATTTGACGTTGCAACCAAAGAACCGCAGTGGATCTCTACAAACAAATATTATGGATTCGAGTAAGGATGAAAAAAAATATTACACACCATTAAGCAATTCGTTCAATTTATCCCCACGGTAACCTTTCATACGGCATTATTCTGTTTTATCTGCAGCAATTTCCAAATGCCCCTCATTCCCAAGTGTTCGCTGTACACCCATGCTTTTAAACGTCGACGAACAAAGGACAGGTATGTGAATGAACGAATGAAAGAATGTTTATTTCCACAAAAACAATATGTACACGTATGTATTGATCAGAGTACATATTTATATGTCTTGTGCAAATGGGTAAAGTTGAAATAATATACTTATTAAACCATGTTCCAGTTCTTGTTTATACATGCAATAAAACTAAAAACTATCCTTCCTAACATAATACCATTGTTGAAATAAGATAATAAAATAATAATAAAGATACATATTTTTGTACAAGAAATTGTTTGTCATTAATACATAGCTTGACGGTAGATAATGCTTAATAATGAATAATATATCGTTGTGTGCATCGACTTACTAACACACATAGTTTCCATGCCGTTCCATGCGCCAACGTCGGTACAATTCCGCTGAGTAGAACCACTGAGACGAAATCCGTATTCGCAGGAGAACATCATAACTGAGTCGACGACGTCATTGTTGCCGAACTTGCTGCCGTTTGATGGTGTCTCCAAAGAGCCACAGTGGATCTCTACAGAGAAATCACGACAACAACATGACAGTTGTGTTTTACTTTGTAAATGTGAAAACAAAATAAAGTCATAAAAAGGTTAAGACAACTGTTCATATTGAAATATATGAAGTCTATATTTGCAGGATAGTGTGAGAGAAACATTAAAAACAAACACACATGCACAGTTAAACACCAATACAGCGAGATCGTTTCCATTCAACATGTAATAATGTATGCTCCGTTTGAACCCCCCCCCCCCCAACGATTGAGTCAAAACGGATTTAGACATTCAAGGTTTACAATTACACTGACGCTTGTACTGGCACGTATCACTGAGGCCATTAAGCGAACTCAACTACATATGGCGATCGTTTTATACACTTCACCAAAACCTTCGACTACATCCAGAGGGAAGGCATATTTGTTATATATTAGGGCCTATGGAATATCACCCTTCAGTGTAAATGTTAATAGACTAGAAACAGTCCAAAAGTCAAATCTTCGTGGGCATATCAAATTGGCATGTGCAGTATCGAAGACCGGATAGATGGATGCTAAACTTGGGTTATGTCAGATAACTGAACCATGTAACCAACGCCCAGCTACATGGTGACCTACGAGCATTGTCGAGAATGATAAGAAGGAGACGACAAGAACATGTTGGGATGAATGAAAGGGTCGCTTCAATGCACCTATTTAAGAATTAAACATCCATTGTTTTAAAACAAGTGATACATGGGCAGATTCATTTAAATGTTTCCATCATAGTCCAGCTGCAATAATGCCTTTGTAACTTGAATTGGAACATTGCATACGAGCTCTGTAGATAATGTTGAAAAAACAGATATTTGTCGTGTTACTCTACAAACCATCACATACGGCATCGGTGCCGTTCCGAACACTAGTGTCCATACACCTTCTCTTCAAACAAATCTAACGTGACATAAATCAGCAAAGCTTTCAATTTATGCAGCGCCCTCCAAAGCTCGTTGCTCAGAGAGCGTTACAGTTTGTCCCCGTCAGTACATTTCACACAAGCACCATATCAACTTACATTAAAACACCCAGTCACTCTGTATTTTCTGCGTGAAAGCTCTTCGTTCTTTTCATTCTTATTCTGATGATCACTGGGACACCAGTGTCGGTATCAAACATGGCCGCTGCTGTCGGACATTCCGTCGTATTTTGCATTGCATTTCTAGCCCAAACATTTAATTGTGGCTAAAGTAGCTTCAGCGAGAACTGAACGTGGGAGAGCTTGATGTAGGAGATGTGTGCAGTCCTAGTACAGTGATGTACTTATGTAGACTAACTAGTTGTTAAGGCGAAGATGATTAAGATTGTGACAACGCAAAACTGTAGAACGGTTTATTTAATTTGATTATGATATACGCACTTTATTTCCATGTTGATGTTGTATGTTTTGTATTAATTCTACAAAAATAAATGTGGGCACGAAATGTAACACCACAATGCATATATTTAAAATTTAACCTTTGACATGTTATGATCCTGTTTTTCTGCAACAATTTCAAAATTCCCGTCATTCCCAAGGGTTAGCCGTACATCCATGTTTTTTAGACGTCAAAGAGCAACTGACTGGTATGTGAATGAATGAATAAATGAATGTTTATTTCCACATAGACAAGTTGTTAATTTATGCATTGATAAGTGTAAATATTTAAAAAAATTCCATCCATGTTTTCTAGACGTCAAAGAGCAACGGACTGGTATGTGAATGAATGAATGAATGAATGAATGAATTAATGAATGAATGAATGAATGAATGAATGAATGAATTAATGAATGAATGAATGAATGAATGAATGAATGTTTATTTCCACATAGACAATTTGTTAATGTATGCATTGATAAGTGCAAATATTAAAAAATTGTGGAAATGGGGACCGTTGAAATTATATACTTATTAAACACCTGCAACATTCTTGTTAATACATGCAATAAAAATATTATACTGTTCTACGTAACATCATATCAGTGTAAAAATAAGATAATAAAACGATACTAAAGATGTACAATTGTTGTGCAACAAAGATGTTATCATTAATTACATAGCTTGACCGTAGATAATGCTTAATAATGAATACTATATCGGCGGGTGTATCGGCTTACCAATACACGTGGCTTCCACGCCGGTCCATTCGCCATCGTCGGTACAATTCCGCTGAGCCGAACCACTGATACGAAATCCGTAGTCGCAGGAGAACACCATAACCGAGTCGACGACGTCATTGCTGCCGATTTGACGGTATCTCCAAAGAGCCACAGTAGATCTCTACAGAGAAATCATGACAACAATATGGCAGTTGTTGTTTTCTTTTGTGTTTTACTGTAAATGTGAAAGCACGACTAGGTAATAAAATGGTTAATTCAATTGTAAAATCGGTGCAACGGATGAAAACATAAGGCAGTTGTTGTAGTTAGACATATGTGAATACATTATTTGCAGGGTTGAAAAAAAAAGTCAAAGAGAGAAACGTCAAAGACAATGACACATGTACAAATAAGCACAAAGTGAGAGTTAGCTCGTTTATGTTCAAAATAAAAGCATTTCCGGCTACTTGGACTTGGTGCAGCAACTTGAATTTGGTGTAGATCATTTACAGAAAAACGCGGTATATCAAATAGAATAAGTATTACTATTGCATATATATTATACACAAACGTATTGTAGACATATATTAGGAAACAGGTTTTGTTAATTATTAGTCAGAGGGAGTATTTTAGAGTAAGTTAATTTCGGATTCTGTCAGGGAATTCAGCGAGCGTTAATAGGGTTGTTTACAATTCGAAAATTGAGAAAGCATAAAGAATAGTCAGTAACATTGGAATATTGGTTAGAATAACTATTAGTATTATACATATATTGTTCACCAACTTCTTGTAGACATATATTAAGAAACCGTTTTTGTTAACAGAGGTAGTATTTATTCCCGGATTCAAACTCAACGAGTGATAAAAGGGAGTTTGTTTACAGGTCGTGAATTCAACCCGTGCATCGAGCTATCGTTTACATTGGCTAATATATATATATAAGATAAAGTGATTTATTTACTTAAATTACATACATAAGGTAATATCTGACATAGTGGTAGTAAACGTTTTCGGTAAAAAGGAATTAACAGCAGGATTTTAGCGTAAATTAGTACACACTGACTTCGTTGTTTTGTTACACAGTGTTCTCTGTATTCGCTAGGTGGCAGGGTTTTTTTTTTCTCATGCGAGGTTAATAGAAGACACAATTAGCAAGTATATTAGCCTAAAGTGTTCTTTTGATCACAAAAACAGCCTTATTCAAGGCTAACGTAACAAACTAATTAAAACTAAATTGTATGATGGCGCCGTGCAAACGGCAGTTAAAGGCCACAAGGCACTTAATTTGTGGCAGTTGCAGTAACTGGGTGGACTTCGTCAAGTCTGGGTGCGAGAAGTCCTGGGCTGAGGTCCAGGCAGATAGTTTTAGTTTTGAGTGTAAGGGATGTACGAAGATGAAGGAACTAGAGGTGGGGTTGGAAGAGCTGAGGCTGCTCGTTGAGGCAATGGTGGGAAGGGAACAGGGGGGTTGTGTCAGTAGTTCCCGTGGGGGAACAGTAGATGATAAAGTGGGGAAAGACACAAGATATGCTAGGGAGAGCTCACCGCAGCCTGGGAGGAAGCTGAGAGGAGGGAAGGTGACAGGTTGTAGGGAGACAGGACGTAAGGAGACGGGAAGGAAAGGAACGGGAGGGAAGACAACCGGAGTGAAGGAGAGGGGAGTAGGGGAGACAGGAGGGAAGGGGAAGGGAGTGGGGGAGACGGGAGGGAAAACAACTGGAGTGAAGGAGAGGGGAGTGGGAGAGACGGGAGGGAAAACAACAGGAGTGAAGGAGAGGGGAGTGGGAGAGACAAGAGCAAAGGAGTGGGAAGTGGGGGAGACAGGAGGGAAGGGGTCAGGACAGAATGTGAAGGAGGGGATCGAACGGAAGAGTTATTCTGCAGCAGTGATAGAGGGGGTGAGGAAGAGAGCAAGGGTGTTTGTGGGGGATTCGATAGTTAGGAAGACCAACAGAGTCTTAAACAAGGGAGATGATGTGGTGGTCTGCTTGCCTGGAGCCAAAATAGAGGCGATAAATGAGAGGGTAAAAAACATCGTAGGCTCGGGTAAGGGTGGATCTGTTTTAGTACACGTAGGGACAAATAACGTAGAGAGGGAGGGTACAACTGCTATAGTTAGGAAATATAGGCAGTTGGTCAGAACACTAAAACAGACGCGGGTTGAGCAGGTAATACTGTCAGGGAGTTTACCTGTAATGGGCAGGAGGGGTCACAAATATCGAAATAGAGGCGATAACTGAGAGGGTAAAAAACATCGTAGGCTCGGGTAAGGGTGGATCTGTTTTAGTACACGTAGGGACAAATAACGTAGAGAGGGAGGGTACAACTGCCATAGTTAGGAAATATAGGCAGTTGGTCAGAACACTAAAAACAGACGCGGGTTGAGCAGGTAATACTGTCAGGGATTTTACCTGTAATGGGCAGGAGGGGTCACAAATATCGAAATTGTCGGGGGATGGCAATCAACATGTTAGTCCAGAAGCTATGTAGGGAAGAGGAAGTTGGATTTGTGGATTTATGGGGAAGTTTTGTTGGGAGGGCTGATATGTACATGAAGGATGGGCTTCATTTAAGTGGAAAGGGGGCGGCAGTATTCGCGGACAAACTTTCAGCAGCAGTAGATAGTGACTTGGGTACAATGACAAATATTTTTGGAAGTAAACATTCTTTAAACTAGAAGTGCAGGGGGGTTACCTAGAGGTGTCTCAAGCAGAACAAGAGGCCACTAGCACAGATAAATCAATATCAAATCATCCGAAAAACATCTCTGAAAAAGGTTATAGATGCGTATGTTTAAATGCAAGGAGCATAGTAAATAAGAAAAACGAATTAAACATTATGGTAGAAGATATTGACCCTCACATAATTGGTATAACTGAATCATGGGCCAACATTGATATAACAGATGCTGAATTAGGACTGACAGGATATGTAATGTTTAGGAAAGATCGAATAGGAAGAAGGGGCGGGGGAGTTATTTTATATGTTAAATAATCTATTCAGGCTTATGAAATAAAACTAGAAAGGGAAGCAGATTGCGATGAAGCTGTTTGGTGCAAAATTGTTTCAGGAAATTCAAAATTAACTATTGGATTAGTTTACCAAAGTCCAAACATAGACGAAGAGGACAACACAAAAATAAAAAACGCTATAAAGGAAGTTAGTAAAGGGGAATGTATCATAATGGGAGATTTTAACCATGGACACATACAATGGAATTCTCTAGAGAGCACAGGGATTGAGGACCAACAATTTCTATTTTTAATCCAGGATAGCTTTCTTACTCAGCACGTACTAGAACCAACCAGGGGAGAAAATGCATTAGATATAGTTTTGTCATCACAAAAAGAATTAGTGGACAATGTAAAAATATTTGAACCATTGGGTAATAGTGACCATAATCAAATACATTTTGACATCAATGTAAAATCAGAAAGTAAAA
Organism: Lamellibrachia columna; assembly: GCA_963662155.1. Lineage (NCBI taxonomy): Eukaryota > Metazoa > Annelida > Polychaeta > Sabellida > Siboglinidae > Lamellibrachia > Lamellibrachia columna. The sequence continues at coordinate 44,172,340 of OY759269.1, read as the reverse complement.
ATAAGAAAACGTACAAGAGAAACTTCCACAAAGGTAACTACAAAGATATGAGAAAATACTTAGCAAAGCTAGATTGGAATAACATGCTGATGAATAAGACCGCAATTGAATGTTGGAATATTCTAAAATATGAAATTGAGAGTATCATCGATAAATTTGTTCCCTTCCAAAAACAAGGAAAACGGTGTAGAAAGAAACACTTGTCAAAAGAGGCTATTAGAAAAATAATGCTAAAACAAACTATGTGGAGGGTTTATAGGCGTACCAGAAAGGACGAAGACTATTCAAAATACAAAGAGGCACTTAATGCAGCTACTACTGAAATCAGACAGTCTAAAAGAAGCTATGAGCAAAAACTAGCATGTAACATAAAAAATGACAGCAAGAGTTTTTATGCATATGTCAGGAGTAAACAAAACGTACAAGACAAGGTTGGACCTCTAGAAGACAGTGCTGGAAATATAATATCACAGGGGTTTTTAATGGCGGAAGACCTAAATGGTTACTTCAGTTCAGTGTTTACCAAAGAAGATATTAGTTCATTACCAGTTGCTGATGCTAAATTTCAGGGGGCTAAATCTGACTATTTAGGTCCGTTAGTTGTAACTCCAGAATTGGTGGCTAAGAAAATAAAGGCAATGAAGGATAACAAATCACCGGGAGTGGATGGGATTCCTCCAAAATTACTAATGGAAACAGTAGAACAAATCAGTATACCACTTGCAAGAGTATTCAACTTGTCATTAAAAGAGGGAGTTGTTCCGTTTGAATGGAAAGAAGCAAACATCATACCATTATTTAAAAAGGGTTCGAGAAATAAGTCAGATAATTACAGACCAGTGAGTTTAACGTCAGTGATTTGTAAATTATTAGAAAGGTTAATTAAAGACCATATGGTGGACTTCCTCGTTAAGCATAAATTATTAAATTCATGTCAACATGGAATCCTTAAAGCGAGGTCATGCTTAACAAATATGTTATGTTTTTTGGAAGAAATCACTAAGTGGATAGACGTGGGATCGCCAGTAGATATTATCTACTTAGATTTTCAGAAAGCTTTTGACAAAGTGCCACATCAAAGATTACTACTTATATTAAAAGCCCATGGTATCGGGGATAGCATAACTGACTGGATAGAACAATGGCTGACTGACAGAAGACAACGAGTTGTAGTAGATGGAGAAGTTTCAAATTGGAAATCGGTTTTGAGTGGGGTACCTATAGGATCAGTATTAGGACCTATATTATTCTTAATTTATATCAATGACTTGGACGACAGTATAACAAGTAACGTACTGAAATTTGCGGATGACACAAAACTGTTTAGAAAGGTTAATACTGATGGTGATAAACAACATTTACAAAACGATCTAGACAGATTAGTGAAATGGTCTGAAAAATGGCAGATGCTGTTCAATTTTGGGAAATGTAAATGCCTACATACAGGACATGGGAACTTGAATGTAAACTATAAAATGGGAGATACTGCTCTGGGTACTACTGTAAAAGAAAAGGACTTAGGAGTTACAATACGCACTGATATGAAAGTTTCAGAGCAGTGTGGTATTGCAGCTTCAAAGGGTAATCAAATTCTTGGATTGATTAGAAGAAACATAACATACAAGGGAAAAAAGTTAATTATACCTCTTTATAAAGCAATAGTTAGACCTCATTTAGAATACTGTATACAATGGAGACCATATCGTAAGAAGGATATAGATACGCTTGAACGCATACAAAGGAGAGCAACTAAAATGATTCCAGAACTGAGAGACCTTAGTTATGAAGAACGCCTGAAAGAATGTGGTTTAACAACTCTAGAGACAAGGAGGTTAAGAGGAGATCAGATTGAAGTTTTTAAGATATCGAATAGGTATGAAAATATTGATAGAAATATGTTTTTCTCACTCAAGAAGGATAGCAGAACTAGAGGACATGATGTAAAATTAGTAAAGGATCAATGTAGATTGGACATCAGGAAGCACTCGTTCTCACAGAGGACAATAAATGAATGGAACAAATTGTCTACAGATTGTGTAACTGCTAGCAGCGTGAATATGTTTAAAAACAATGTTGACACATATTTCAGGAGGGCGGGTTATAAGTAGATGAACATTGTTGGACTCTCGATAAGCCAATGGCTTCCTTGTCCACTTGCCATCTGGGCCTTTGGCTTGGATGGCAAATCTTGTTAAATCTTGTTAAAAAATGTAATAATGTATGCCCCAACTCTCGCTGTCGTTTGTTTTATATGCATCTCCAAAGTATTCGACTACATCCATCGGGATGCATATCTGATATATTTGATGACCTATGAAATATGATCTTCCAGTGTAGACACTAATAGAGTGGAGAAAGCTTAGAAGTAAACTCTTGGTGGTCATATTAAACGAGTATGTGCATCAAACACCGGATCAGTCGATGCCACACTCGGATTCTGTGAGACGACATAACCTAATGATCAACGCCTAGCTGTCGACTTACTAATACACATGGTTTCCACGCCGTTCCATTCACCAAAGTCGGTACAATTTCGCTGAGCAGAACCACTGAGACGAAATCCGTAGTCGCAGGAAAACATCATAACCGAGTCGACGACGTCATTGCTGCCGGTCTTGCTGCCGTTTGATGGTGTCTCCAAAGAGCCACAGTGGATCTCTACAGAGAAATCATGAAAATATGGCTATCGTTTTATATACTTCTCCAAAGCCTTCGACTACATCAACCATGAATGCATATTTGCTATATTTTAAAGCGTATGGAGTATCACGCTCCAGTGTAGACGCTAACATGATGGGGAAAGTTTAGAATTCAACTCTTGGTGGTCAAAACAAACTGGCATGTGCAATATCAAAGAACGGATCGATGGATGTAATTATCGGATTCAGTCAGATGACAGGACCGTATGACCAACGCCCAGCTATAGTGTGATCTACGAGCATTGTCGACTGTGCTAAGAAGGAGACGACAAGAACAAGATGAATGAAAAGATCGCCTCAATGCCCCCATTTATTAATTAAGCATCCACTGTCTCAAAACAAGTGATACATGGGTAGATTCATTCACATGTTGTCATCGGCAGGCTGCTATAATGCGAATATAACATCAATTGGAACATTGCATACGGGCACTGCAGATAATGTTGAAAAACAAATATTTGTCGTGTTGCTCTACTATCCATCACAGACGGCATCGGTGCCGTTCCAGACACCAGTCTCCATACAAATTCTCTGTGCAGGACCGCTTAGTCGTAATCCATAGCCGCAGGAGAACGTCAAAACTGAATCGACGACGTCATTGCTGCCGATTATGTTACCATGTGTGGGTGCCGCCATAGAACCGCGATCTCTACCAAAAATATTTTGGCTGTTCTGATTATTTGTAATGTTGCAAAAAAAATGTTGCAAAATGTGAGTAAGGATTAAACAAATCTTATAGTGACATAAATCAGCAAAGCTTTCATATTATGCCGCGCCCTCCAAAGCTCGTTGCTCAGAGATATTTAAAGTTTGTCCCCGTCAGTACATTTCACACAAGCACCATATCAACTTCCATTAAACCATTCAGTCACTCTGCAGCATCTGCGTGAAAGCTCTTCTGTCTTTTCATTCTTATTCTGACGATCATTGGGATAATTAGGTAATGCCGTAGATTTCTGCAAATTATTATTATCTGGTACATATTTCGAATAAGTATGAAGCTACATGACCTATTAAGTCGGTCATGAGTGAGAGAGTGAGTGAGTGAGTGAGTGAATGAGTGTGTGTGTGTGTGTGTGTGCGTGCGTGCGTGCGTGCGTGCATGCATGCATGCATGTATGTATATATATTTTTTCGGCTACTTGGACTTGGTGCAGCGACTTGAATTTGGTGCAGATCATTTACAGAAAAACGCGGTCGTGAATTCAACTGGTGGCACTAGTGCATCGAACTATCATTTGCATTGGTTAATATATATATATATATATATATATATACATACATATATATACATACATATATATACATACATATATATATATATATATATATATATATATATATATACCTTATGTATGTAATTTAAGTAAATATATAACTTTATCTTAAATATATATATATATATATATATATATATATATATTTAAGATAAAGTTATATATTTACTTAAATTACTTACATAAGGTAATATCTGACATAATGGTAGTAAACGTTTTCGGTAAAAATGAATTAAAAGCAGGATTTCAGCGTAAATTAATACACACTTATTTCGTTGTTTTGCGTAAATTAGTACACACTGATTTCGTTGTTTTGTTACACAGTGTTCTCCGTGTTCGCTAGGTGGCAGGCTTTTTTTTTGCTTATGCGTGTTTAATAGAAGACATAGTTAGCAAGTATATTAGCCTAAAGTGTTCTTTTGAACACAAAAACAGCCTTATTCAAGGTTAGCGTAGCAAACTAATTAAAACTAAATTGTATGATGGCGCCGTGCAAGCGGCAGTTATGGGCCAAAAGGCACTTAATTTGTGGCAGTTGCAGTAACTGGATGGAATTCGTCAAGTCTGGGTGCGAGAAGTCCTGGGCTGAGGTCCAGGCAGTTAGTTTTAGTTTTGAATGTAGGGGATGTACGAAGATGAAGGAAGTAGAGGTGGAGTTGGAAGGGCTGAGGCTGCAGGGAATAGTTGTGTCAGTAGTTCCGGTGGGGGAACAGTAGATGACAAAGTGGGGAAAGACACGAGAGATTTGACAAGATTTAACAAGATTTGCCATCCAAGCCAAAGGCCCAGTTGGCAAGTGGACAAGGAAGCCATTGGCTTATCGAGAGTCCAACAATGTTCATCTACTTATAGCCCGCCCTCCTGAGATATGTGTCAACCTTGTTTTTAAACATATTCACGCTGCTAGCAGTTACACAATCTGTAGACAATTTGTTCCATTCATTTATTGTCCTCTGTGAGAACGAGTGCTTCCTGATGTCCAATCTACATTGATCCTTTACTAATTTTACATCATGTCCTCTAGTTCTGCTATCCTTCTTGAGTGAGAAAAACATATTTCTATCAATATTTTCATACCCATTCAATATCGTAAAAACTTCAATCTGATCTCCTCTTAACCTCCTTGTCTCTAGAGTTGTTAAACCACATTCTTTCAAGCGTTCTTCATAACTAAGGTCTCTCAGTTCTGGAATCATTTTAGTTGCTCTCCTTTGTATGCGTTCAAGCGTATCTATATCCTTCTTACGATATGGTCTCCATGCTTGTATACAGTATTCTAAATGAGGTCTAACTATTGCTTTATAAAGAGGTATAATTAACTTTTTTCCCTTGTATGTTATGTTTCTTCTAATCAATCCAAGAATTGTATTACCCTTTGAAGCTGCAATACCACACTGCTCTGAAACTTTCATATCAGCGCTTATTGTAACTCCTAAGTTCTTTTCTTTTACAGTTTTACCCAGAACAGTAACTCCCATTTTATAGTTTACATTCAAGTTCCTATGTCCTGTATGTAGGCATTTACATTTCCCAAAATTGAACATCATCTGCCATTTCTCAGACCATTTCAATAATCTGTCTAGATCGTTTTGTAAATGTTGTTTATCACCATCAGTATTAACCTTTCTAAACAGGTTTGTGTCATCCGCAAATTTCAGTACGTTACTTGTTATACTGTCGTCCAAGTCATTGATATAAATTAAGAATAATATAGGTCCTAATACTGATCCTATAGGTACCCCACTCAAAACCGATTTCCAATCTACTACAACTCGTTGTCTTCTGTCAGTCAGCCATTGTTCTATCCAGTCAGTTATGCTATCCCCGATACCATGGGCTTTTAATATAAGTAGTAATCTTTGATGTGGCACTTTGTCAAAAGCTTTCTGAAAATCTAAGTAGATAATATCTACTGGCGATCCCACGTCTATCCACTTAGTGATTTCTTCCAAAAAACATAACATATTTGTTAAGCATGACCTCGCTTTAAGGAATCCATGTTGAGATGAATTTAATAATTTACGCTTAACGAGGAATTCCACCATTATGGTCTTTAATTAACCTTTCTAATAATTTACAAATCACTGACGTTAAACTCACTGGTCTGTAATTCTCTGACTTATTTCTCGAACCCTTTTTAAATAATGGTATGATGTTTGCTTCTTTCCATTCAAACGGAACAACTCCCTCTTTTAATGAAAAGTTGAATACTCTTGCAAGTGGTATACTGATTTGTTCTACTGTTTCCATTAGTAATTTTGGAGGAATCCCATCCACTCCCGGTGATTTGTTATCCTTCATTGCCTTTATTTTCTTAGCTACCAATTCTGGAGTTACAACTAACGGACCTAAATAGTCAGATTTAGCCCCCTGAAATTTAGCATCAGCAACTGGTAATGAACTAATATCTTCTTTGGTAAACACTGAACTGAAGTAACCATTTAGGTCTTCCACCATTAAAAACCCCTGTGATATTATATTTCCAGCACTGTCTTCTAGAGGTCCAACCTTGTCTTGTACGTTTTGTTTACTCCTGACATATGCATAAAAACTATTGCTGTAATGTTTTATGTTACATGCTAGTTTTTGCTCATAGCTTCTTTTAGATTGTCTGATTTCAGTTGTAGCTGCATTAAGTGCCTCTTTGTATTTTGCATAGTCTTCGTCGTTTCTGGTACGCCTATAAACCCTCCACATAGTTTGTTTTAGCATTATTTTTCTAATAGCCTCTTTTGACAAGTGTTTCTTTCTACACCGTTTTCCTTGTTTTTGGAAGGGAACAAATTTATCGATGATACTCTCAATTTCATATTTTAGAATATTCCAACATTCAATTGCGGTCTTATTCATCAGCATGTTATTCCAATCTAGCTTTGCTAAGTATTTTCTCATATCTTTGTAGTTACCTTTGTGGAAGTTTCTCTTGTACGTTTTCTTATTTTTACTTTCTGATTTTACATTGATGTCAAAATGTATTTGATTATGGTCACTATTACCCAATGGTTCAAATATTTTTACATTGTCCACTAATTCTTTTTGTGATGACAAAACTATATCTAATACATTTTCTCCCCTGGTTGGTTCTAGTACGTGCTGAGTAAGAAAGCTATCCTGGATTAAAAATAGAAATTGTTGGTCCTCAATCCCTGTGCTCTCTAGAGAATTCCATTGTATGTGTCCATGGTTAAAATCTCCCATTATGATACATTCCCCTTTACTAACTTCTTTTATAGCGTTTTTTATTTTTGTGTTGTCCTCTTCGTTTATGTTTGGACTTCGGTAAACTAATCCAATAGTTAATTTTGAATTTCCTGAAACAATTTTGCACCAAACAGCTTCATCGCAATCTGCTTCCCTTTCTAGTTTTATTTCATAAGCCTGAATAGATTCTTTAACATATAAAATAACTCCCCCGCCCCTTCTTCCTATTCGATCTTTCCTAAACATTACATATCCTGTCAGTCCTAATTCAGCATCTGTTATATCTATGTTGGCCCATGATTCAGTTATACCAATTATGTGAGGTTCAATATCTTCTACCATAATGTTTAATTCGTTTTTCTTATTTACTATGCTCCTTGCATTTAAACATACGCATCTATAACCTTTTTCAGAGATGTTTTTCGGATGATTTGATATTGGTTTATCTGTGCTAGTGGCCTCTTGTTCTGCTTGAGACACCTCTAGGTAACCCCCCTGCACTTCTAGTTTAAAGAATGTTTACTTCCAAAAATATTTGTCATTGTACCCAAGTCACTATCTACTGCTGCTGAAAGTTTGTCCGCGAATACTGCCGCCCCCTTTCCACTTAAATGAAGCCCATCCTTCATGTACATATCAGCCCTCCCAACAAAACTTCCCCATAAATCCACAAATCCAACTTCCTCTTCCCTACATAACTTCTGGACTAACATGTTAATTGCCATCCCCCGACAATTTCGATATTTGTGACCCCTCCTGCCCATTACAGGTAAAATCCCTGACAGTATTACCTGCTCAACCCGCGTCTGTTTTAGTCTTCTGACCAACTGCCTATATTTCCTAACTATGGCAGTTGTACCCTCCCTCTCTACGTTATTTGTCCCTACGTGTACTAAAACAGATCCACCCTTACCCGAGCCTACGATGTTTTTTACCCTCTCAGTTATCGCCTCTATTTTGGCGCCAGGCAAGCAGACCACCACATCATCTCCCTTGTTTAAGTCTCTGTCGGTCTTCCTAACTATCGAATCCCCCACAAACACCCTTGCTCTCTTCCTCACCCCCTCTATCACTGCTGCAGAATAACTCTTCCGTTCGATCCCCTCCATCATATTCTGTCCTGACCCCTTCCCTCCTGTCACCTTCGCTCCTGTCTCCCCCACTTCCCACTCCTTTGCTCTTGTCTCTCCCACTTCCCTCTCCTTCACTCCGGTTGTTTTCCCTCCCGTCTCCCCCACTCCCTTCTCCTTCCCTCCTGTCTCCCCCACTCCCTTCCCCTTCCCTCCTGTCTCCCCTACTCCCCTCTCCTTCGCTCCGGTTGTCTTCCCTCCCGTTCCTTTCCTTCCCGTCTCCTTACGTCCTGTCTCCCTACGACCTGTCAGGGAGAGCTCACCTCAGCCTGGGAGGAAGCTGAGAAGAGGAAAGTGACAGGTCGTAGGGAGACAGGACGTAAGGAGACGGGAAGGAAAGGAATGGGAGGAAAGACAACAGGAGTGAAGGAGAGGGGAGTAGGGGAGACAGGTGGGAAGGAGAAGGAAGTGGGGGAGACGGGAGGGAAAACAACCGGAGTGAAAGAGAGGGGAGTGGGGAGACAAGAGTAAAGGAGAGGGAAGTGGGGGAGACAGGAGCGAAGGAGACGGGAGGGAAGGGGTCAGGACAGAATGTGATGGAAGGGATCGAAAGGAAGAGCTTTTCTGCAGCAGTGATAGAGGGGGTGAGGAAGAGAGCGAGGGTGTTTGTGGGGGATTCGATAGTTAAGAAGACCGACAGAGTCTTAAAAAAGAGAGATGATGTGGTGGTCTGCTTGCCTGGAGCCAAAATAGAGACGATAACTGAGAGGGTAGAAAACATCGTATGTTCGGGTGGATCTGTTTTAGTACACGAATGGACAAATAACTTAGAGAGGATACAACTGCCATAGTTAGGAAATATAGGCAATTGGTCAGAACACTAAAACAGACGCGGGTTGAGCAGGTAATACTATCACGGATTTTACCAGTAATGGACAGGAGGGGTCACAAAAATCGAAATTGTCAGGGGATGCCAATTAACATGTTAGTGCAGAAGCTATATAGGGAAGAGGAAGTTAGATTTGTGGATTTATGGGGAAGTTTTGTTGGGAGGGGTGATATGTACATGAAGGATGGGATTCATCTAAGTGGAAAGGGGGCAGCAGTATTCGCGGACGATCTTTCAGCAGCAGTAGATAGTGGCATGGGTACAATGACCAATATTTTTGGTAATAAACATTATTTAAATTAGAAGTGCAGTGGGGTTACCTAGAGGTGTCTCAAGCAGAACAAGAGGCCACTAGTACAGACAAACCAAAATCAAATCGTCCGAACAACATGTCTGAAGCAGGTTATAGATTCATGTATTTAAACGCAAGGAGCATAGTAAATAAGAAAAACGAATTAAACATTATGGTAGAAGATATTGACCTTCAAATAATTGGTATAACTGAATCATGGGCCAACATAGACATAACAGATTCTGAATTAGGACTGACAGGATACGTAATGTTTAAGAAAGATCGAATAGGAAGAATGGGAGGGGGATTATTTTATATGTTAAATAATCTATTCAGGCTTATCAAATAAAACTAGAAAGGGAAGCAGATTGCGATGAAGCTGTTTGGTGCAACATTGTTTCAGGAAATTCAAAATTAACTTTTGGATTAGTTTACCGAAGTCCAAACATAAACGAAGAGGACAACACAAAAATAAAACACAATATAAAGGAAGTTAGTAAAGGGGAATGTATCATAATGGGATATTTTAACTATGGACACATACAATGGAATTATCTAGAGAGCACAGGGAGTGAGGACCAACAATTTATATTTTTAATCCAGGATAGCTTTCTTACTCAGGACGTGCTAGAACCAACCAGGGGAGAAAACGTATTAGATATAGTTTTGTCATCACAAAAAGAATTAGTGGACAACGTAAAAATACTTGAACCATTGGGTAACAGTGAACATAATCGAATATATTTTGACATCAATGTAAAACCAGAAAGTAAAAATAAGAAAACGTACAAGAGAAACTTCCACAAAGGTAACTACAAAGATATGAGAAAATACTTAGCAAAGCTAGAGTGGAATAACATGCTAATGAATAAGACCGCAATTGAATGTTGGAATATTCTAAAATATGAAATTGAGAGTATCATCGATAAATTGGTTCCCTTCCAAAAACAAGGAATATGGTGTAGAAAGAAACACTTGTCAAAAGAGGCTATTACAAAAAAAAATTTTAAACAAACTATGTGGAGGGTTTATACGCGTACCAGAAAGGAAGAAGACTATTCAAATTACAAAGAGGCACTTATTGAAGCTACAACTGAAATCAGACAATCTAAAAGAAGCTATGAGCAAAAACTAGTATGTAACATAAAAAATGAAAGCAAGAGTTTTTATGCATATGTCAGGAGTAAACAAAACGTACAAGACAAGGTTGGACCTCTAGAAGACAGTGCTGGAAATATATCACAGGGTTTTTTAATGGCAGAAGACCTAAATGGTTACTTCAGTTCAATGTTTACCAAAGAAGATATTAGTTCATTACCAGTTGCTGATGCTAAATTTCAGGAGGCTAAATCTTACAATTTAGGATCGCTAGTTGTAACTCCAGAAATGGTAGCTCAGAAAATAAAGGCAATGAAGGATAATAAATCACCTGGAGTTGATGGGATTCCTCCAAAATTACTAATGTAAACAGTATAACAAATCAGTATACCATTTGCAAGAGTATTCAAATCAATATTAAAATAGGGAGTTGTTCCGTTTGAATGGAAAGAAGCAAACATCATACCATTATTTAAAAAGGGTTCGATAAATAAGTCAGATAATTACAGACCAGATAATTTAACGTCAGTAATTTATAAATTATTACAAAAGTTAACTAAGACCATACGATGGACTTCCTCGTTAAGCATAAATTATTAAATTCATCTCAACATGGATTCCTTAAAGCGAGGTCATGGTTAATAAACATGTTATGTTTTTTTGGAAGAAATCACTAAGTGGATAGACTTGGGATCGCCAGAAGATATTATATATTTAGATTTTCATAAAGTTTTTGACAAAGTGCCACATCAAAGATTACTACTTAAATTAAAAGCCCATGGTATCGGGGATAGCATAACTGAATGGATAGAACAATGGCTGACTGACAGAAGACAACGAGTTGTAGTAGATGGAGAAGTTTCAAATTGGAAGTCGGTTTTGAGTGGGGTACTTCAAGGATCAGTATTGGGACCTATATTATTCTTAATCTATATCAATGACTTGGACGACAGTATAACAAGTAACGTCCTGAAATTTGCGGATGACACAAAACTGTTTAGAAAGGTTAATACTGATGGTGATAAACAACATTTACAAAACGATCTAGACAGATTAGTGAAATGGTCTGAGAAATGGCAGATGTTGTTCAATTTTGGGAAATGTAAATGCCTACATACAGGACATGGGAACTTGGATGTAAATTATAAAATGGGAGATACTGTTCTGGGTACTACTGTAAAAGAAAAGACTTAGGAGTTACAATAAGCGCTGATATGAAAGTTTCAGAGCAGTGTGGTATTGCAACTTTAAAGGGAAATCAAATTCTTGGATTGATTAGAAGAAACATAATATAAAAGGGAAAAAATTTAATTATACCTCTGTATAAAGCAATAGTTATACCTCATTTAGAATACTGTATACAAGCATGGAGACCATATCGTAAGAAGGATATAGATACGTTTGAACGCATACAAAGGAGAGCAACTAAAATTATTCCAGAACTGAGAGACGTTAGTTATGAAGAACGCCTGAAAGAATGTGGTTTAACAAATATAGAGACAAGGAGGTTAAGAGGAGATCAGACTGAAGTTTTTTAAGATATTGAATGGGTAAGAAAATATTGATATAGATATGTTTTTGCTCACTCAAGAAGGATAGCAGAACTATAGGACATGATGTAAAATTAGTAAAGGATCAATGTAGATTGGACATCAGGAAGCACCCGTTCTCACAAAGGACAATAAATGAATGGAACAAATTGTTTACAGAATGTGAAACTGCTAGCAGCGTGACTATGTTTAAAAACAAGGTTGACACGTATTCAGGAGGGCGGGTTATAAGTAGATGAACATTGTTGAACTCTCGATAAGCCAATGGCTTCCTTGTCCACTTGCCATCTGGGCCTTTGGCTTGGATGGCAAATCTTGTTAAATCTTGTTAATGTACGTGTGATACAACTCGTCGTGGGAACGTTGTTAAATGTGAATCTCGGCACAATCTGACACAAGCTTCGAACTTTCAACTAGAGCAATATGCCTTCTTTAGAGACGATTTGTATCAATAACTTCTTTCCTAGAAACGAGGTCCGTCAAAATTACAAACATGGCCGCTGCTATCGGACATTCCGTCGTATTTTGCACTGCATATCTAGCCCAAAAAGTTATTTGTGGGGACAGTTGCTTCAGCGAGAACAGAACGTGGGAAAGTTTGATGTAGGATATATGTGCTGTCCTAGTACTTTGATGCACTTATGTAGACTAACTGGTTGTTAAGGCGAAGATAATTAAGATTGCCATGACGTCAAACTGTAGATCATTTTATTTAATTGATTATGATATGCGCATGAGTTATTTCCATGTCATAACGTTAATGTTGTATATTTTTTATTCATTCTACGAAAATAAATACGGGAACCAAACGTAACACCATAATGCATATATTTAAAATTTAACCTTTCATATGTTATGATCCTGTTTTTCAGCAAAAAATTCCAAATGCCCCTCATTCCCAAGCGTTTGCCGTAAATTCATGTTTTTTAAACGTCCTCGAACAAAGGAATGAAATGTGAAAAAAGTTAATGAATGTTTATTTCCACATTAAAACATTTGAAATGTAAGTAATGGTAAGTGTAAATAGTTAATTGTTTTTAGAAATGGGGACATTTATATATATATATATATTTATGTCCCATGGAGTACCACCCTCCAGTGTAGGCGCTATCAGAATGGGGACAGTTTGTAATTCAACTATTGGTGGTCATATCAAACTGGCATGTGCAATGTCAAAGAACGGATCGATGGATGCAATTCTCGGTTTCAGTCAGACGACACGACCATATGACCAATGCCCAGCTGCATTTTGATCTACGAGCATTGTCGACAGTGCTAAGAAGGAGACGACAAGAACAAGTTGAGATTAATGAAAGGATCTTTGCAATGTCCCCAGTTATTACGTTCGTGTTACTCTACTCACCATCACAGACGGCATCGGTGCCGTTCCAAACGCCAGTCTCCATACAACTTCTCTGTGCCGA